>CAJPEV010001687.1:0-25949 GCA_905338385.1 Darwinula stevensoni
GATGCAAGGGGAGGTCATTTTGAGTAGACTATATTGGGCTGAGGCGGAATGAAGATATTTACTGAGTGATTGGTCTTTTCACCGTGGTTGGGGGTCGTGTTCCCATAATTTTGCCGCACCCTGTATTAGACCACGATAATATCAGGTAGTTACCCATCGAGTCCTCTCTTGAGTGCCTCTCGATTCACATCCGGCGACAGAAGCCAAAGGACGGGAACAAGCATGACGTTTCCAACCGTGCAACCGGATACGGCCCATAACTCGGGTAACAGATCCCGGAGTTGAGCCAGGCTATAGCAGACAATGGAATTGGCGTTGCAGACGGTGACGGCCGGGAAATCCATTTTTCGTGCGTGGCTCAAGGATACGTGTGTGATGACAGGGTAAGAGAGGTAATCCGCCACTGCTAAGTACACACAGTACACCGTCACAGCCGCCCCGGAGAAGAACAAGGCAATCCAAATCTAAGGAGTAGAAGAAAAAATGCCAGTCTCTAATGTGCGAATGTGTTATATTTCTGTATCTGCACGTATACTATAAATTACCAAATGAATATCACCCTAATAGCTATTTGCAGTAAGTGCTGTAGGAAAGGAAGAAAGCATGGACTGTATGAGGAGTGACAAAAAAGTCCCGAGGTTGAATTTTTTAAGTTTTTAATATCACGAAAATTGTCGTGTTATGGACTGATAGGTTAAACTGTCGGGCAGTGTTGTGTCAAACCTCATCTGACTAACGTCGTGAATGAGAGAGTTGCTGGTAACGTAGAAACTCATTCTGCAGAAACGTCTGTTGCATTCCCAGAGGGAAGAAATAAATCTAGTTTTGTCTCAAACCGGGGAATACAGCAATCCATCAAACTTTGCAAATAGTGAATTGACAAATTGCCTTGTCATATTCCAAGAATTTTGAAGGGTTTTTAAGGCGTTCAAGACTCTCAGATCCACCTCTATCGTTGATTGCTCTCCTGACCATCGTCATATTCGCTTCAGTTCCACTGCTCCGATCCATTTCCGCAATTATTTCACATTGCAAAGGCTCATCTTCCTTCTTTTTTCTATGTTTAAGTTTCAAGTGCTTCTCTTTTTGGATTTTTCTCTTTTTGTTAACCAGCGTTAGGATGAAGAATCACAACTTAGTGTGTGCAGGGCCGTAAGTAAAGGGAGCACCTGCCCCAGGGCGCCACCTAAAAAGGGGGGCGTCGAGAAAGGTGGGGGACGAAGCAAACGAAAAGCGAATGAAGCAGAGAAAAACTAAAATAAAAAATATATTAGACATTTCGGAGCGACAAGATAGTCGATAGAATGGAGATGTTTCGATTTTCAATGCACATCGACAAGTCCTCGATGCATATCCCAAACTTGGAGATGGTTCTAAGGATGTTTCTGACCCTTTCCTCATCAGTTGCCTTGAGAGAATTTTCAGCAAACTTAAGAATACCAAGAAATACGTCCGATCAACAATGGCAAAGAAAGGTCTTGCAATGTTCTCGATTGAAAATCAAGTAGCAAAAGAAGTAGGTTTTGACCATATCATTGCCATCGTCGCATCTCGTAAATGCAGGAAAACAGTGCTATAGTTATTGAGGGAAACCCATGAGCGTGCCAATGAATACTCATGGAGATACTAATGAGCTCATAACTATTTTGTATACTTGAATGAAAAGATGCCGACTGGGCTTTGCCATTCAGATTCATTTCAACTATGGGGGCACAATCTTAGACTCGAATACGCAGATAGTTTAAGGGACGCGAGAACTGATAAGAGAAAAATTGAGGGAAAAGCCATTCATGACAGCCTGCCTAGTGCCGCCACATGGGGCAATTACGGCCCTGTATGCATGCATATCCTTCAGAAGTTTGTCAGCAAGACTGTTGTCAATTATTTATCAGATAAGTTTAATCAGTAGTATATTAGGTGTTACGACTTTTCTTTTCCTCCCTTCACTTTGACTTACTGTATAATACGAGGGGTATTCAAGGTCTATCAGGACTTTTGTTTGAACAAGGCAGAGTAACGTATGTAGATTAATAATTTTGTCTTAAGAATGTTGTTAACCCATGCCCACAATCGCGTGTTTCCTGCTTTAATAGATGTGCTGAAAATCAAGATGGTGGCAAATGAGGTAACAAAGAAAGTGGGACAGCGAATACGATGGTGGTTCAAATTTTTACAATAAAATGCAAATGTTCAATTTGCATTTTATTGTAAAAAGAAGCCAGGAAGCTCTACATGTTCCCACATGTAGCTCAAGGGCCATACAATTGCTTTAATGGACCATGCAGCATGCTCCCAGAGCATGCGAACGAGGCCCTACCTCATAAGCGGGATGAATCTGAGCGAAATGCTATACTCACCGCTTGGAGAATGGCATTTGTGTGACGCCTAGCATTGAGGAGTCCGGGGAGAGAGCTGGTGAGCCAGAATTTGTGGAAGCTCCCCTTGATGGTCTTCCACAGGGACTTCTTTGATTTCTGCCTTCTGGAAGGGAACTTCCCTCCGTTTCCATCCATCACCAGGTTCTCTATCGGACTTACTTTTTTCTCCATTCAGGGCATCATAGCATGTCGTGTAACTGAATGCAGACGAGGTCATTCCAAGGGTTCCACTGTTCCTTGTAAAAACCTATTCTCGCATGCCCAGCGAGGCAACAAGATATCGATGTTCGAGGATATCGATCGAGAATAAGTGGTACATCTCCTAGGAGCATAATCCCCATACCTCATTACTGCCACGCCAAAGCACACTTATGAGAAAAAATTCCGTTACTTGTCACGCAAGTACACCAGAATCCAAATTAATTGCATTTTCATGATTATTGCTTGAATAATTGTGGGGATAATGATGGAGTTCTCTGGTATATATGCATGCCGATGGTGAGACTTCGTCAACTTTTGTTGTATTGGGCAAGCCCACCCAAACCATGCGAACTGCGGTCTCATTGCACTAATTTAACCCCATGGTAATGTTTACATGCTTTTCCATGGTAACTGGCCTTCCACGCTTCGTAAGCTCCAATTACTCCTTATAAGCGAAAAATTATCGTCTCAACATATTCAGTTCTGGTATGTCTTCCTAATGCAACCACTACAATGCATTATTAATTAGCTACTTGTTGAAAATTAATGTTACGTACACCAAAATGCTAGGAAATGTTCAGTTCCCTTTGGTAGTTCAATCATTTTTTTAAATTGAATGATGATACCTGTCAAACAGGGATTTCCGAAACCCGGCTACCACGAAAGCTATTTGGTTGGAAAGAAAGTCTTGCAATACTTTCTAAAACTATTTATATAAATTTTCAAAGGAATGATCGGCGGGGCTTTGCATTTGTATATGCTGGAATGTTCTCGAAGCTTCTGCCCTCGGGGTATATAAGGCGGCTTCTGCCATTAATTGGCAGCCATGGCACCGATCGAACGAGCAAATCTTCCCCACATCGTCTACTACGAGTTCCTCCAAGGACACTCTGCGAGAGCCGCCGCGGACAACATCTGTGCTGCATTCGAGGGCAACGTCGTCCACTATTCCACGGTGTCTCGATGGTTCAAACGCTTGGAATCTGGCGACACGACCTCCGGAGATCGACCACGCTCAGGACGTGCATCGACGAAGCCTGCGGAACGCCCTCGACGCGAAGCCGAACGCCACCACTCGCGAATCGGCGACTACACTTGAAGTCACCCATATGGCCATCGGCACCCATCCGAACGACCTCGGCTATCGGAAGGTTTACTCGACATGGGTCCCTCATCGGCTCAGCGACTCTGACGAAGCAAGCCGTGTCGGTGTCTGCGAATCACTGCTCCTTCGTCCGCAAAGAAAGGACCTTCTGAAGGAAATCGTTACTGGAGATGAGAGCTGGGTCCTCGACGTCGACCGTACTCGCAAGAGTCAGTGGCTTCCACGAGGAGAATTACCGCCACACGAACCGAAACCAGGGTTCCACGAAAAGAAGGTTCTTCTCTGCTGTCGGTGGGATTCAGAAGGAATGTCGTACTATGAGCTCCTGCCAACCGGTACCACCGTGACTGCCGTCNAACATGTCATAGACAACAATGGTCATTACATTGTAGACTGAAATTGTATTTCAATAAAGTTATAACATTTTGAAAAATGTGCGCAGTGTTGCAAGACTTTCTTTCCAACCCAATCTTTCACATCGGAAATCTTCGTTCGCAGGTTTGAATGTTTTGCGGTTGTTACGAGTTCCAAGTTAAAATAGAGCAATCTTGAGAAGCAATCTTAGGCTAATTTCTGACTAGTAGGTAGATCAGGTAAACCTGCTGGAAACCGGAGGAAACGAAAAGCTTTGTTCTCGTGGAAGGAGTCACCATGGTCTTCAGAGACTACCACCCGAGTAGCACTCGAATGTGTTCAATGAACGTTTCATTTAAGGTACTGCCAGCTTTCCATTAAAGTCCATGGGAACGTTGTATTAACTGCTTAAATATCCGAAATTTAGAGTGATCAAAAACAGTTCAATTCAGGCGTTCCTTGAACTATGCGAACTCAGATATAGCGAGAATTGGATATTTCAAAGAAAAGAAAAGGGTTCTATGAACGTTCTTTTTCAGGATTCATACAAAATGCAATTAACGTATTGGATAAGTTCTTTTCATCACTTACATTGTATCCAGTCTAAGTGAAGGCCTGCTCTCTTGGCAAGGGGTCAGAGAAGATTATAGAGCCAAATAGTCTGGTTGAATCTTCCCATTTATGGAAGTCTGGTGGGTGGGTGGGAACTCCTGAGTGAATTCACAATGAAGAATTCCTTTGTTATCAGTATTTTATTGTGCGAGGTATACGGGATTCACGGAAACCTGGCGGTCATCTGCTTCAACATTGGTCCAATACCAATGTACACATGATCATTGAAGAATCATAAGAAATTAAACATCAACCAGGCTTGAAATTGAGCAAGGTGTCTTGTCTTCCTGCTGTGCATTCCTACGTAGCTATTGCTTAGTCTCTGTGCGAAACGTACAGTTCGGAATAATTGAGACATGAAGTGGCTGGATTTCAAATGAATTGCTCCCCCCCCCCCAATACAATACATTTTGCGAAAATGGAGTTAACAGGTAAAGTATCGCTAGAGCAAGCTTTTTTTGTTCTCCTTCCTCCCTGCAATCATAAGGATCATCCTGTTCAACGATAATAGCTTGTAGAACGAGCACGGAAAAAGGATTGGCGTGAACAATTGCGTCACAAGCACAAGTGAGGGAATGTGTCGATTAAGACAAGGGGTGGCCAACCTTTTTTGCCCAACTGAACCGCATTGCCCCTTAAGGGACCTGCCGCAATACCTTTTTTTTAATATTAAATATGAAGTAAGTATCCTTCGGGATTCCTTCCTTCCTAGAAATCCTTTGGAGAAATTCGCATTAAAATTCATGTGATCGTTTCGTACGATCTTTTCGCGTTTACGCTCTAAATTACAGCTTCAGTGGGATGACAAAGAAGGCAGTGAAGCTTTTGGATTGGGCACATTGGACAGAGAAGAGATAGTCTTCTGTCCAGCTGTCTTTGAATTCGCGATGTTCGCCGCCGACTTTTCGATTTTTTGCAAAGCTAGCAATCGCTGTCACTGGCACTGCACAACACAAGAAAGCAAGACACGGTACCAAAGAAGCTTTCTTGGGAACTAGCTGACTGGCTGTCCTTTTCAAGGTGATTGTCAATGGAACAAACGAGTTCGCATAACTGCCGAGGGGGTGAGGGTGGACGCAGAGAAATTGACCAATAAAAAAGCTGGATTTCGGGAAGCGCCGCGGGCCGGATGAACTGTCACCGCTGGCCGGATCCGGCCCACGGGCCGTAGGTTGGACACCCCTGGATTATGAGATCTGGAGGAGACGCAATAAGGCATTCCGTGGGGTTAGGGCCGCAGGCGGAATTTCTGTAATATTGACTGCCATATTGGCTCGCAGATTCGTGTATGTTCTCTAATGCATTAGATATTCTAGTATATAATATTCTCAAATCCACACCAAAGTGCATGCTAAAGTGTAAAGCTACAGTGTATATACAAATAAATAATGTAACAGAGGATATCATTTCGAATCGTTTGGAGTCATTACGATAGCCACTTTTCAGTTCTAGTGCAATTATTGTTCCCATAAAAAAAAAACAAAGATACAAAAGTAGAGTCATAATGTGCGTTCTATTCACTGTGAAAAAAAAAAATTATTGTTTTTTACCATTGAGCGTACATGGGGGAAGATGTTCATAACGCCAATAAAGGATAAGGAACAGCAGTAATATGGGTGTGAAATTCTTTGAGTTTAGCCTAGAGAGGCCACTCCAGTTCCACCTGCATTCAGCATAGTGTCGCTTCTATCGTGTGAAGTCAATCAAGTCATCATATTAGAATCCTACTCAACCTGAAAAACGAAAAAAAAGGGAAGATGGCAGTCGTCATCCGGTTTCCGTCCTTGGAATGAGATTCCGCTAACTCTTGCGAGTCACCAAAAGAAGAAAAAGGCAATAAATAGTTTGAGAACATGGGGTCATCTACGAAAGCTCGCCAACATATGTTACAAAACCTAGATTTGCCTTTTCATTGCCTTTTAGCGTCTCTGTGCATATTTGGGTATGTGCCAACTTCATGCTCTTATTTTTACATTCACGCACTGCAATTCACCATTCTCAATCGTCAATACGTCGCTCTGAGGAGCGGTTCACGGGCGAGTGGGGTTCGTTAGGGTAGAGCGAGGCCACGTTGTAGAAATCGGAACCCGGCCCGAAGGTGTTGCGCCTTCCGCGTTCCTGGGTGGTTCATCTCCGTCCGAAACCGTCCCGAAGAAATGCCGGATGATGTTGAAGTGAAGGAGGATGAGGAATTCCGCGATCTCGATGAGCATCACAGCGCATATTCCCAAATATATCCCTAATACTCCTCCTAGGTTACTTACCATCCCGTTCAACTAGGAAAAATTCAGCGAAATACCTTCACTTCATATAAAACATTCCCAAGGATTTGGTGGTGCTTCTTACGTCGTATTTCGGCTGTTCCTCGATGACATGCAGATTGAGTGACCGGAAAATGATTTCCACTTTCACCATGCCTTTCTGTAGTTGTTCCAATAAATTCTGGTACTCGTCTGGTTTGTCACGAAATCTGTCGTAGGCATCCTCGTATCCCAGATTGACAAGCGCGCGCGATAGCAACTTGTCCTACATGATATCAAACTTGGCGTCTGATTTATTGTCTCTAGGTTGTAGTGAACTTGGGGCATAGGAAAGGAGGCTGCTTACGAAGTATGTCTCCGCTGGCCAAAACGATGTGGACAGTGCAATGTCGTATGCTATCTCCCTTCAAAGATTGTGGGAAAAAGTTTCATTAGCGTATTCGTGATTCGTTGTACTGTTTGTACCAGGAATACCCTATATGGGTAGATGCAATAATTGGTGTTGCGTGTGTCTTGTCACACTTAACAAAATGCATGTCTCTGATGGAGAAATTGTATGCAAAGTATCTCAGACAAAATACTTAAATGTAGAAAGTGTGTACCTGAAGCAATCCACAAAATCTGCCTGGTAGGAGTATATTAACAGTGTTTCGCCCGTACACACAATCACACTCAAAACTAGTGGACACAATTATTCAGGTCACGAAGAGAGAGGTTGAGTGAATGACTATGGGACAAACGTATTGTTCCAGATTTTTAGTTGAACCAGATCCAATATTCCCGGCTATTTAAGAATGTATTCACTCGATGCTTTAATCCTAAAACGACTTATTCCCGCAATTAGATCCATGCCAAAATCGACATGAGTTTCAACACCTTTAAAGAAAGAGTGGGGAAAAATAGGGCACATTCGTCGTGCGAGACTAAAGTGAACTTTCATTTCAACTTCAAAAATCCTCATCACGAAGACCATCCCACATTCCCCCTTCAATTCCTGATTTTTCTCTTGCTGTAATATGGTCACCCTTCATTTTTACCTTCTTATTTTTCTTCACTGAAGAAGAGTACCTTGTGTCCTCCAAACATTGGAAAAGGGAAGCATTAATTTTAGAAAAAGTGAAGGGATTATTTTCTTGGCTTTCCTTTCTTGAAAAAGGAAATAATCCCTCGTCTCTACTAATACTGTCTTTTCCCCCTAACTTAAAAAAAAAAAAAAACAATTTTTACTAATTCTTCGCGGAATTCTACCGAAGTTCAACATCAAAACAAGACAATATTGTATTGAATACGAGGTATATTACAATTTTTTAAGACCTCGAAGATTTCTTAAATGACTTACCGACAAGACGGATTGCAGATGGGGGACAATGTTTGGAGGAGTGTTTCTTCATTCACGATGCACCTCTGGTCTTCCGCTGGAAAATTCACCTATTCATTTGAATATTTAGCTGGCGAGATGAGTTTTTTCATTGGAAAAACTCACATCCGATGCTGATGTTGCATGTAGGATATCCCTCATAAGACACCCCATTGTGCAGAAATTTGTCCTGGATTTCAGGGTAGAGACATCTGCATTTCTTTGCTATCTCGGCCTTCTCTCTCAGTCTCACGCATTGCTACTCAGAAGCACAGTATTTTTCCCATTTCGAAGCCAGACCATGCGAGAAAACGTGTGGGAAAAAACATGCACATTCAACCGTAAGGCAGTAGAACACTTGTCTTATTAATTTGTATTCACTCACGACTTGACTATAGGCGAGGCTGGCATTTGGATTATCCTTAGAATAGGGTTTATATTCCGTTTTTTTCCAATCCGAGAAACAATCTGTGCTGTAGGGACTCCCCAGCCTGGACATGTTCACCTGAAATTGTGGGGATGGTTCAGATTTATGGATATCAATCTGAGGGAATGAGGCCAATGCAATGCAGGTCCTCACTACTTGCAAGGCGAAGACATTGCGAGTGTTGGGTTGAACCATGTATCCCTGTTCTATGGGATTCGGCCATTCATTCGGGGAATGAATGGTGACTCGAGCTCCAACACTCGACGCTGTTGGATTCCTGACGTAGTTTACCTTATTTAGATATAATTCCAGCGACAAACCTGTCCTCATAGAAAGGAAAGAGAGTATTTAACCAAGAAACCAGATAATAAAGATATGACGCGAAGTCACTATGACAGGTTACAGCTGACCTGTTTCTTCTCCAGTTTTGCCCGTGATCCTCTTTCCTCCTCTTGAATCGTTTGGGTTCCAGGCTGTATTGAACATGAAGCAAGTCCCATATTGTGGGATGATTACTTGCTGGAAATTGCTGAGAAGAAAAAAAGTTCCAAGTTTGAAAGTTCCCTTTGTTTGAAAGTCACCAGTCGATTAAAATTTCAGGCATTAATTACATCTGAGAAATACGCCTGTGTCTCGTCCTGATAGTAATATAAATATGAATGTTAAATGAGCACATGCTGCCCGTTGGCGCATCCTCGTGCTATGAGAGTCGGCACTCCTTACCCAAAACGGTTGCCCTGTGCCTGGGAATACCTTTCTAGAACTCCGTATGAAAAAGTGGATGGAGCTAAGGTCCTGAATCATCAACAATGACTCACTCTTTGTGGAGGCAGTCGGCGCCTTGAAAGGTGCATTTCCAGATGAACGATTCCATGGAATTCACTATTTTTCGCTTCAGTTCCAAATTCACTTTGGAAAAGGTTTCCAGCAGCTTCACGTACTACGCATGCGACGACATATAAATGCAAATTATTTACATGCTTACAGTTCAGACTGAACTAAACAAGGTCAGAGAACTCGCATTATAGTAATCTTCGGTTGCATACTGGATCTCCACCACTCCAAATCCACGAGCATCTTCCTGCTTTAAACTGCCCTGTGGAGATGGAAACCTCTTCGTCAGAAAATTCGACAGATTCCAGAATATTCCGAATGCCTGGTTTTATGCAGGTGGAAAAAGGGAATTCGTATAGCTCACATTTCGAATGCTGCCGGAATTCTGTGTTGTGGTTGATAGAAGATCAATGCTGCTCAGTGTCTTGGTGAATGTGAGATTTCCTTGACCTTCATATGAGACAAACTTCTAGCTTCTAATAAAATGATGGACAAAGTGATCAAGATGGTGACGTACCAATCACGTAGGATATGAGGACATCAAGCGCCTTGCTGCCGTTCCTAGCTTTGAACTCCACCGGAGCCACATACAATAGACACTTGAGAAGTGAATCCAATCGAGACTGCTTATTTTTTCCAGCCATCAAGCTCAGGAGGGACAAATTCTTCGTATATGCGTTGCCTTGATCCACTACAGTCAGTGCGAGCTCTGTCGTGTTCACTACCTCTTGCAAATACCTGTAACGTTGTATATATACGAGTATGCTCGACTCTTGACAAAGATTTCTCGTAAACTGTCCAGCCTAGAAATCAATAATACTTGAAAATTAAATTTACAAGTTCACTTCTGCTGCTCAAGAACAACGCCTCTCGATATCTCGTGTTTTCGCTGCATTTAAAACTTAAACAGTGTGGTTACCACGAGCAAGGTACTATTTTTCCTCTTACTACTTCTGGGAATATGCTTTTTTTAAAGGTTCAAATGATGTCAGGTAAATACCTATCGAGTCCATTCTTCAGTTCTTCTTGATTCAAGTCCGACGACTGTAGCCAAGAGACTGGGGTGAGCGAAAAAGAACTTATCTTGCACCCGGATATGTCCCATAACTCGGGAAGCAAATCTCGAAGCTGGCCCAATTTGAAGCAAACGATGGGATTGGAATTGCAGAGAGTGACGGCCGGGAAGGTCATTTTTCGTGCGTGGCTCATTGATACGTATGTGATGACAGGGTAGGAAAGGTAATCCGCCACTACTTGGGACACTGAGTACAACGTCACAGCCGTCCCGGCAAGGAACACCGCTATCCAAATCTAAGACAAAAGAAAACAAAGCAATCGTATATTGTCCGAATGGTAGTAGCGTCATTTTTATTGCATCATATCGTTGTCCACATGCGAATTATTATTCGGAAATATGGAAGGCGAGCAAGATTAAAGCGTCCTCTTTTAATAAATGGACATTTCATCATTATTAAAATTAAGGAGATGCACTTGAGATATGAGTTTTGAATCGGAATGTGCCCGACGGACAACACCGTTGAATTCCTGTAGTCTTCGCTGGATGATGCCACCTCGAGGTTTCATCATGAAATGTTTAAAACTTTCCTGTGATAAGAATGGAACTTACACTATTCAACATTTTCGTGACGAATAGTCTGGTTCCATTCATATTATTCAGACCAGCATCTGGATTTTCATTCATTTTTTCACTTCCTTGGTGCACTTAGTACAACATATATACTTATATAGGAGAAATATTCTTCCAATGTGTACGAGAAGTTCTCTCATGTTTGATGTAACGAGGCTAAGGATGGTTAGGGAAGATCAGATGTTCCAGTTTTCTTTATCACCTCTTATAGGGCCTACAATTTGGACGTTAGGAAAATAAAGAAAAAAATATTGTTCCCTGTGGTCTATATAGACTAAATGTACCGATTGTCACAAGAAGCCATTATTGTAATTGCAATTTTATATATATAGGAGCAAAACGTCGTCAATCATGCCTTGGATTCAATTTACTTTCTTGCTTTAAGCTAGCGATAAAAATCCAAGATCGAAGGGAATTGTTTGCTTGCCGTAAAGCCTCTGGGCCGAAATTGCGTCCTCTTCCTCGCCCCTTGTAGAAAACCCAATATGTTTGCACGTAAACCTTAAAGATCGATAGATTCATAGGCACTGGTGATTATGAGTGAAATGCAACACTCACCCTTTGGATCATAGGATTTGTGTGCTGCCTGGCATTGGCGAGTCCAGGGAGACTACTCGAGAGATAGAAATTGTAGCAGGTCCCTTTGATGGTCCTCCATAGGGACTTCGTCGGTCTCCGCTCATTCAAGTGGAATTTTCGACAGCATCCTTCCATCGCTTGGTTCCCCTTGGGAATAACCCTCCTGTGCATCCGTGGCATGGATATGAGCAGATAACCGAATGCAATCAGCACTCCGCAGAGGATCGGCCACTATTCCTCAGACGAACTCCTCGCACGACCTGCCAACCATAACAGATAACATCGATCGACCATAATTGGAAGATGTTTAATTGGAGGACTCCTTGGACAGAACGGCCGCCACGCCCAAGCACACTTCTTTGCAGGATGTGTTTGCGTGCAAGACAAGGAAAGATATTATTATTGCATGATACAACGCTTGCAGTAAAACAGATAGTACCAGATCGATTGTGCTTTCGAATGCATCAGATGACGGGACCTCGTCAGCGCAGCTAGAACATTTGTGTATATATATGCATGAATCCTATCAGACGTGGAGATCAGACATGACTCACATCTGAGAATGGGGAGAGACCTTCTTGCCCTTTGACCTTCAAATCCCTGCAACACCAAGTAGTGCATCAGACTGGTTTTGGTGCATGATATGTGACCATGAATTACTCTGTACATTAAGGAACCTAACGTTCCTTCCAGTCCAAAATTCAGGAAAAGTAGGAAAAGATCCCGCACAATTCATATGAACCACATCTTAGCGTCCTCTACCATTTTAAACTGTGATTTTCATTCTAGTTATGTTCCACCTTCCCTATGAATGGGAATGGGTACGAAGGAACCCAGGAACATTGTGCTACTGTAACACAATGACTGACTGCCAGGGTTATGGCTCTGTCAGCCACATGTGAATGGCATGGCATGGCATGGCAGTCAATGTGTTAAGCTCTGTTAGAATATGTGCACCGAATTTCGTGCTCTTGGGTAAGACAAACCTGGTCACCGATACCTAGGAATATGTAGAAAATCTCTATTAATGTCACGTTGGCACAGATCTAAGGGAACTTACTTTTTATTCATTAAATGACTTTCAATGTCAATATGGGTGTCTTGTACCAGGAATGATCATCAAGAGGCTTGGCTCATATACAAATTTTTTTGTGTTTCTTCTAGTATATAGACTTTCAGTGCGCTTATTATTCTTGAGTTCCTTTACTTATGTAGTATCTTGATCTTGATTTTGGAAGAAGCTCCTATTACTTACGGACAAAAGAAATGGTCCAAATTTATTATTTATTTGGTACCATGTACTTCGCTTGCATCTGGCTTGAACAGTGGACGTAAATCGATCCAGAGGGAGAAAAAGTTCAAACTGGCATTTGAAACTTTTTCAACTTCGCCAAATGAGTGATACTTAAAATGCTCCAAGAGGGTGTAACGTCTGCTGCATTACACCCTCCTTGGACATTTTAATCTCTCGGTCCTTTTCGTTGCTGTTAACCTTGGCATGTCTCTGGTGCTTTTCAGAGACGGTATGACAAGCACAGTGGTATACACAATCATTTTACCTCTGGAAACCCGATGGCAAGAAGAAAACCTAAATAGGCATATACCTGGCGTGGTACGTGCACAACGCTCAAAAGGTTGATGAGTACGCATTAATAATGTTCATGTGGTATTGACTTGTACAGCAAGGGGCAGATGTAATGTCATAGCAAAGGGTTTCTTCTACTTTCGCCCCCGAGACTTAATTGACAAATAGTTCTTATTATAATAATTTCAATTTTCTTATGAAGCAGATAATGTAAAATGCAAAAATTAGGCCATGCAACTGAAAAAAAATTGCTTTTGAACGAACTCCCTCCAAAGGAACAGATGGTCTACTCAAATGACACCACAAAAGATAAGGCTGACATTTTTATTATTATGATCAATTTCATTTGCCAGAAATAGGTTCTTGAGGCGGTCAATCCAAGGTTCCAAGTTCATGCATTTCTTTTTCTTCCTGATCATGGCACCCCCACTCTCCAGCATGATCAGCTGCGATTGTTCCTTCTGAATCTAAGCTACGAGTTCAAGAACGTTTAAGTGGTTCTTCTGGACATATAAATATATAAATTCATTCTATGGTGCCATCCTCCTCTGCTGTTTTCTAGTCCTCTGCTCAACTTGGCCATGGTTTTTCCAAATTTCTTTTGAGTCTGGTTCTCGCGCTTCCAGTGAGATCTATACTCGTAGCCCTTAAAGAAGAGGTTCCTTCCGCCCCTTGCATCTTCTATCATCTCCAACTCATCTTCAAAATCCATATTCCAAAGGGAGGAATAGTAAATTATATTGTAACGTTTCTTTTGGATGCTAGTATATTAACCCTGTATTATTAGCACAGCCAAGTCCACAATGCACAACGGATCATTTCCGATGCATGGATTACTCAGAGAATCGTGAAGAGCAACAATTAAGCTCGACGATTCCGTTCCATTCTTTTGCCTCCCTCTTTTGAGTTTTAATATCTACCGTGTTGATGAGTTTCCCGCAACGATGCTTTGGCTTCGCAAGCATCGACTTTAGGAGTTATTGTTGGTAAGAACCAAATTTAAAAACCGAGAAACCCTCTCGTTCCCAAAGATCAGACTACACGGTCAGGAGGGGGGGGGGGGGGGGGGGGAAACAACAGCCTTCTCTCTTAGTCTCTCGCATTGCTATTCGCAAGCACGTCAGTTGAATGAGAAAAAAAAGTAACAACCAAATAGTCACAGCATTTACAGCATTGATTGGGGGGGGGGGACAGACTAGATAGGGATCGTGCAAGGCCACGACGTTGTAGAAGTCAGTAAGGGCTGCCAGGCAGAATCGCACGTTCCGCTAAAAAGTGATCCATGTTCGTCTCAGCCAGGCGCCTGGGTCGTGCCTAACGCTCCTTCTTTCCCTCGTCGACGTTTCAAAGAAGTAACGGATGTTGTCCGAGAAAAGGAGGACGAGGAATTCCCGGATCTCGATGAACATCACGGCACAAATTCCCAAGTACATCCCGAAGACCCCTGGTTGCTCACGTCCATTCAAGTAGCCGAATCATCTCACAAGTGAAATATTCATGAGTGAGACTATTTCATCTTATTCTGCTTCTTCTTGCATCGTATTTGGGTCTTTCCTGGATCACTTGGAGGTCGAAAGACCGAAGAAAGACTTCCACTTTCAGTAATTATTTCCGGGATTGTCCCTTTACCTTCTAGTAGGAAAGGTAATCCGCCACAGCTTGGTGTACTGAGTTCACCGTCAGAGCCCGACGAAGAACACTTTTATCCACGTCCAAGATTGGAATTTTAAAAAGTACTTCTCTTGCATGTGAAGAACTAAAACTCGAATATCGTTTCCATGGACAACTCAGAGCTGTCAGCTATCAGCCAGAATCCTGGAATGAACCATCCGACATGATTACCGAAGTAGAAACTGGAAATGAATGAAATTGAAAAGAAGGAAGTGATGCTGACTAGAAGCAATGGAAAAATAACAGGATAAACTGAAGTTGAGATTTTATCATGACAATTTTTTTTTAAATAATCGAGGTACTATTTCAAATCGGTCCACCCTTAAATATTTCCCCCCTCTTCCCCTCACACGGGCATGCTTGCCTGTGGACCATAACAATTTCAGCACTCTTTGCAGGGAAATGCTCGCATAAATCTCTATTTCACATGGAACGACGAGAAAATGCATCACTCACCATTTTTATTACGCCTGGCATTGTTGAGTCCAGGGAGAATGGCGTGGCGATGATCGTGGCAACTCCCCTTTATGGTCTTCCACAGGGACTTCTATTGAATACCTCCGCCTTCTGAAGGAAACCTCTCGACCTCGTCGTATTTTTCCACAGAATGCAGACGAGATCTGCAACATCGTCCCCTGTTCCTCAGCCGTACTCGGACACACGGCCAGCGAACCATTATATAGGAAGATATCGATCAGGGACGACTGGAAGACGATCTCCTTCGATCGCTACCCTAAAATACTCTTCTTAGCTAATAGCTGCCTAATTACCTTCTACTTACCTAGTTCTACGTCTTGCACACATTGATCCAGGCGTATAAATTATGCATCAGCGCTTGCAGGAGAAAAAACATCGGATTATCATGCACGATAATCATCCGGCTTCGTCAAACGTCCGTTGGCTTCTTCATATTCCCCTGTGGTTTCCCCATTAATGATCCCGGTCTTCCGCTCTCGGTAAGCAAGCCCAATAAGCCTGATGGTCCCGTAATGTTGGATCTCCGCGCAACAACAGCAAACAAATATTGGCGTTCATTTCAACGCTAAAAGCCAGCATGAACAATCTATCTAGTGATCGAATTCCTGACAATTTCATCTAAATTTAAGTGGCTATTTAATACACTACACGGCAATTGAAGTGGATATTTTATATTTTTCGTTTAAAAGCAACTTGAATGCATTTTTGTCGTGAAATGAATGAAAGAAAATTCCTTACAACGTATTATTTACAATTCTACAGGATTGCAAACTAAAAGTTTGTATTTTGTCCTCAATGGTACCGTTGAGGGTGACAAAGACTAAAGCCCGCATGAGTTCGGCTCAGGTATTCTATACTGTCTTAGGCCGGCAGCACACTGGTGAAACATTTTCGTGAAGTATGTATCATGCATGTATGATACACACTTCTTTGGATGGAACACATTGCAAACGGTTGGGTGCCGCGGGTTGAGGCATGTTTCACCAGTGTGCGGCCGGCCTTAGTCGTCGCCCAGGATAATCCGGACTGCGATGGTCACTGTGCTCCCAGGGTGACTGTTAATAACTTGGCTACTGGGGCCATGCAATCCGATGTTTTCGTCGGACCCCGTCACGCTACATTCAGGCCTATCGGTCGGCTAATCAACGGTCATAGCGCATTCTCGCCACGATGCTCTAAGAGCAGACTAGGAGCGGAATGGAACAGTAAAAGAACGGAATTAAGTCACGCTGAACGGAAACGGCAGGAAGTTGCTCGACTATCTGTACTGGCTTGACTACCGCCAGTACCTTCCTTCAGCACGAGGATATTTACAAGTTTACCTGGCACAGGGGTTCCGACAGTCAGACTGTGCGCCAGCAATCGCCGATCGATTACGAGATCGTTTCAGCGGGCTTGTGATGGATACGAGGGTGTGGCGTGGGCTGTACTGAACACCGATCACTATCTGGAGGTTAGTAAGAGCTGAGCCCATTGACACGGACATATGACATTTCTGGAAACATGTTGACGATATGTTGATCAAGGTTTGCGTAAAACATACTTATAATGGACAAAAAATGTACATTAATTTTATATGATAATATGAACATGCTGCTTGGGAATCGGGAACAGCACCAGAGATTGGCAAACCAGTATAGTGGTTCCTCTTTTTAAGAAGGGGGATTCGAGGGAGTGCACGTGGGATCACTCTCCTCGGCATACCTGGTCATGTCCATTCCAAGGGGCTGAAAAAGAGAGCTCGGGCAATTGTGTGTGGAGAGGAGAGGCTTTCCACCAGATTCTCGAGAGGCATTGGAAGTACACGAAAGATGTTTACATGTGCTTTGTAGATCTCGAAAAAGCGTATTACCGTGTGCCCCGAGAGAGGCGGTGGGGAGTGCTGTAGGAGAAGGGGATCAAGGGTCGGCTATTGCGGGCCGTTCAGTCTCCGTTCACCGTTCAGTACGGTGAATGCATGAGCGGGAGGAGTTCGACTTGTTTTCTGATACGCGCTGGAATACAGGAAGGGTTGTGTCCTCTCTCCTTTCCTATTCCTCGTGTACATGGGCTGGATCCGTAGGCGCAGCCTCGGCCTTGAAAGGCTCAACATCGGTGGCGTCACGGTAAGGATACTCTTCCGATGATGCCGTCCTTTTGATCCGTTCTCGACAGGAGGTCCAGGGCGTGCTCGATCGGTTCGACTCCGAATGCACTGCGGCCGGAGTGAAACTGAACGTCTCCCATGCACAGTGGGCTGTGGAGGGCGCTGCTTAGTTGTCATCCTTTACTGACGCTTACTCTCTTAAACTTGGGCGATTACTTGAACTAGATGAATCTTCACTTCAACTACTCGGGGTCTTGACAACGAACTTAGTCTGCTCCAATGAGACGACTTGGTCATTCATTAGACAGAAAATCAGGGATTAAGCCCTCACACCTGTTTGAGGTACCCCACCGAGGATGGATCACTTGCGCACGATTAATTTCATTCCCATTGCAAGTGCCAACAGTATCATTCGTAGATCGCGTGGTGGCAGGTATGCATATATAACTGCCGATTCGAGAACATGCTTCACGTCCCGCTTTCACGTCGCAAGATGCCAGGCGTCAGGCGGAAATGATCTATTTTCCTTGACTAACATCCTCAGGTTCAGTGAAACTGAGAGACATGATAAAATGTTTGGCATGAATTGTTGAAGTGGGCGGAGCCCCTTCTGCCGAATTTTTTTGGGGACTTCGAATCCCTCTGATTCGCGGTCTATGGTCCCAGGTTCGTAGTTCAGCTAGAAAACATATTTATCACTGTTAATTTTCGCTACCTGTCGTGTTCTGAATTTCATATATCTCAACATTACGTGTACAATAAGAACGTATTTTAATGCTGAATCTTCGCTGTAGACACCGAAACATATAAACGCATTTAACGGGAGAGAAAAGACTTAAGTCAAATCATTTAAGAACCTGCATATGGGTGCAAGGGGGATGAATAAAAGCGCCATGGCCACTCGTCCTCAACTGTTTGTTTGTTCCTCAACTGTTCCATCAATGCGTCGGATGATGCGCTTGTGTGACTGGGTTGACCGAGGCCATGACCCTATGGTAGGCATCTGGCGCAGGGAAGATGGGAAAGCCGCGTCGTTTGCCTAGGTTCGTCTCGGACCGGTCCAGATTCCACGGCATTCTCCGGGTCTCCTCGACTTCGTTTTCCTTTGAATTCTTCTAAAAGAAATAAGTTGTGATGTCGAAGAGGAGAAAATACAGAAATTCCACGATCTCGATGAGCATCAAGGCGCATATTCCCAAGTATATTCCGAGAACTTCTTCCAGGTTGCTCATCAGTCCATTCAACTACCAAAAATGAATTTGAATGATTGGACCTGCCTGGACATGTTCACCTGAAATTATGAGGGTGTTTGAGAAACCTACTGAAACGGGAGACTAGGCAGACGTTTAGATACTTACTGCTTGCAAGGCGAAGACATTGGGAGTGTTGGGTTGAACGATGTATCCCTGTTCCACTGGATTTGGCCATTTACGTGGTATTTGGGGAATGAATGGCGACTCGGGCTCCAAAGCTCGATGCTGTCGGATTCTTAATGTAGCTCATCTGATTCAAGTATAGTTTCAGATACGAGCCTGTTCACAAAGAGATAGAATAAAATAGTTATTTGGCATAGAAACAACATAAGAAAGGAGAGGCGGAGAAAGCCGCCACGACTGGTTACAATTAACCTGTTTCTTCTTCGGTTTTACTGGATACCCACTTCCCTCCACTTGGATCTTTTGCACTCCAGGTTGTGTTGAACATGAAACAATTTCCGTATTGTGGGATCAGCATCACCTGAAAATTACTGAAAAGAGAATGGTGCCACCCCAGGATCCCATTCGAGTCCTAATTCCCCAACGGAAATTAGTAAAGGATATTGATATTGACTGACACCATGAAATTAATTATCGGATTGGTGGTAATGACCAATGATGTTGGTCGTTATGAACTGAGAGACTTACATCCAGCAGACATGTCAGATCCACCAGATTTGAACTCCTCAGGGTAAGGTGTTCCCAATAATATAATTATTAGTTATTGTCGCTAATAATAATTAATTATCTGCTTTCTCATTGTTTCTCCGTTGATGCTAGTCATCCAGAGACAAATTTTTATTATTATTGGCATCTGCAATGAAGATGCACAGTTTCATTGCTCATCATTGTGCCTTTGAAGTTTGATTCTTTTTTTATTATCAGGTGTTCATTTTCATGATCGATCTCCGATGATCAAGACGACAAATGGATCGTACGCCTCTTAGGTCTGTAACTCGAATACTGCGCATAGTCTTAGTACTTTGATTATCTTTAAATAAATATTTGACTGAAAGATGCGGATAAGCCGAGTTCCCCAGGCTGACCAAAATGTCCTAAGACATTGTTTAGATTTTAATAAAGATCTCATGTCGTGTCTTGAAAATTTTTTTCCCATATACGTCTCACCTCACCAGAGTGAAAATTCGGTGCCACTTGGATGTTGAAAATGAGTTTTGTGCCGTTATGGCTACCGTCCAGTCCAGATTTGATCATTCCCATTGTGGGCCTAGAATAATCTTCCCTGTGGGTCCGGAAGCGTGTGGGCATCGTTCTCATTAAAGTTAGTGACTATTCCTAGCTATACTGGATTCTTGAAATGCTGCACTCTTTTATATATTTTTTTAATCATCATATGAAGGAAGCATCTGTGGAGTAGGCTCTATTTCCTGGTACTCCTTTCAGAAGGAAAGGGCGGCACGACGCCAAGCTTGGATCACTAATGGGGCGGAAGCATAAAAAATTTGAGAACTGCTACCGAATATTCTAAAGTGTTTGGCCACGATAATATCAGGTAGTTTCCCATCGAGTCCTTTCTTGATTTCCTTTCAAATAACGTGGAAATAGCTCGAAGGATGTTTCTTACCCTTTCCTCATCAATTGCTGCGAGAGAATTATCAGAAAACTTAAGCATACTAAGAAATACGTCCTATCCGCGATGCCAAAGAAAGTCCGTGCAATGCTTTCCATTGAAAATCAAGTAGGTTTGACTATATCATTGACATCTCGGCTTCTCGCAAAAGCAGGAAAACAGTGCTGTAGTTATTGAGGGAGACCCATGACCCACTCATGGAGATACTAATGAGCTCGTGACTATTCTGTATATGAAAAGATGCAGACTGGGTTTTGCCATTTAAATTCAGTTCAACTGTGGGGGTGCAATTTTAGGCGTGAATACACAGATTTTAATTCAAGGGAGGGGGAACTGACATACACATTAAGGGAAAATGCCATTCATGACACGGCGCTCAGGGGCACACATAAGGTTATTACTGCCCTGTATGTATATCCTTCAAAAGTTTGTCAGCAAGATTGCTGTCAATTATTTATCAAATAAGTTTAATGAACAGTATATTAGGTGTTCCCATTTTTCCTTTCCCCCTTTTACTTTGGCTTACTGTAAAAAAAAACAACAACAAAAAATCTTATTTTTTTCACTCTAATATGGCTACGCATTTTATTGTAAAAAGAAGCCAGGAAGCTCTACACGTTCCCACATGTAGCTCAAGGGCCATATAATTGCTTTAATGGACCATGCAGCATGCTCCCAAAGCATACGAACGAAGCTCTACCTCATAAGCAGGGATGAATCTGAGCGAAATGCAATACTCACCGCTTGGAGAATGGAATTTTTGCGACGCCTAGCATTGAGGAGTCCGGGGAGAGCGCTGGTGAGCCAGAATTTGTGGAAGTTCCACACGATGGTCTTCCATAGGCGCTTCTTTGATTTCTGCCTTCTGGAGGGGAACTTTCCTCCATTTCCATCCATCATCAGGTTCGCCTTCGAATTTTCTTTCTTAGTTATTCAGGACATGTTGCGTAATGAAATGCAAACGGTCATTCGAAGGAGCTCACTCTTCCTTTGAAAAACCTCCTCTCGCATGCCCAGTGAAGTACCAGGATATCGATGATATTGATCGGGAACGAGTGGAGCATTTAAGAGCATTATCTCCATAACTCATTACTACCACGCCAAAACTCACTTCTGAGAAGTCTTTCTGCTACTTGTCACGGAAGTACACTAGAATTATAATTTATGGATGATAAATGCTTGATTGTTGGGATGATGATGGAGTTGTCAGTTATGCATGACAATGGCGTGACTTCGTCTGCTTTTGCCGTATGGAGCCCAACATGGAAACTGTTGTCTCATGGCAAAAATTTATCGTTGATGTTACATAATTTAACAAGTTCTAGATGCAAAAACGAGGTTTTTGCGTATAGAGGCAAGCATGTTGAAGTAGGTACTTGGGACTTCCTCAAGTAACTGCCAGAGATGTTAAATTTAGCTTGCTTGAACAGCTGGAACAAAAATTCGTACTTTGATTGAAGTCGAGTGACACAAGTCTCAACTTGAGATGATTGGAAGCTCAATATGAAAACGATTGGTTCCGAGTCCGAAAGTGGCAAAATAATGCGACTACCTCTTTCGGAGTCGCTCAGTGATTCAATTGAAACAAAGAGTGAACTCACAAGGCTGAATTCCTTAATCAGTCCATTTTATTGCGCTAGGTGTACAAGGTTTACCGAAATTTGAAGGTCATCCGCCTAAACATTGATGCTATACAATGCACTCATTATCATGGAAAATATATCAAATTAAGCAAGAACCAGGCATGAATGCGACACGTACAATTTCGAAAATTTTGAGATCGAAAAGACTGGGTTTGACATGAATTCGTTTCTCCCATACATTTTGCAGCCATGGAATCGGCATCATTAGAATAAGCTTGATTTTTCTCCCTGCATTCATGAGTATCATCCTGTTCCAGACATTCTGATGAGAATTCCCGACTGTTTCTTTCTTATATAGGAAGAGTTTTAAACGCTGAAAGAAGATGAAACGAGCACGGATATAGGATTGACGTCATAGGATTGCGTCAAAAATAACGAGTGAGGATCGATTAAGACGGTCAAGTAGGCGGGTCTTAGCATTTGTTCCTGTAGTTGTTCCCTTCTTGCTTGGCGCGGAAAACCGGGGGAAGGCATGTATTTGCATCTGCTAATGCAATTCAATCAGAAGTTCTGTAATATTGATATCATAATTGGCTCGGAAATTGATGTGAATTTGAGAACATCCCATGTCTAACGTGCATGCTAAAGCATACAGTATGTACAAAATCTCCTCGGCTGATATCACTTAGGATCGTTCCGAGTCATTATGATAGAATCTCTCTCACTGCGCTGGGACTTCAGTGTGGCTACGAATTTAACTCCTTCGTACCTCCGTACCTGCCTTCTGTCGAACCAATAATTTTATGTAGCAAAGATAGAAGAGGAGCGGTAGGACAAGTTGAAGAGCCATGAGCCACGTTCGGAGCCACTCTTTGGAAAGACAATTGTTAAAAACAACTTTTTAAAAATCTATACTACTTATACTTCGGAGTGTGTGTCTGTCCTTTATGCCCGGCCACGCCTCTGATAAGGGACGTAGCCAGGGGGTGTCCTGGGTGTCTGGACAACCCCCGAAATGAAGCTAGATTTCAGGAAACAAGGAGTATGCGAGCGGGGGGGGGGGGGGAGTGAAAAATGTCATATATGCAAGTGAAGTTTTGAACATAATCATCCTTAATCAATACAGTGCTCCCCATTTTGCTTCCATAGCTCCACCAGTTTTTTTTTCCAGTAGAAAACCATGATTCAGGAGTAGCTCTGACCCACTAAATTATGACTAATTCAAGGTCAATCTTTAAACCATCCCTGCTGAAAAAACCTGACTAAAACCTCATGAGAAAGTCGTGAGGTCTCATGAGATCTCACGGCTTTCTCATGAGGTTGTCCGAATATCTCATGAGGAAATCCTCATGAGGTTTTTTCTGGAGTGCACAACCGAGAGAGATGGCGACTATATAGCCGCTCTGACGAGTATCCCCCTGATCTCACTGAAGTATCTCTCTTGTACCCTCAAAGTTGAATGCATATTTTTAATTCTACATAGAACAAAATCAAATACATTCGATTTTCTAATAACACTTGTCCGAAGAGATTGCCTAGCTCAGTGAGACTTCAGATAATTCTGGCCCACAGGATGGAATGACGTATTGAGGATGGAATGAATGACAGTTGTATAACCGTCCGTATTCCGGCGCAAGTGATTACTTCTTCTCTAAGGACTCGCGGGACCTTGCAAGTCTGAGTTCCATGAAACCTTTCGTGGCTAACGAGACAAGTGGCGCCTCGAAACCCCCATGAAGTCAATCTCATGAGACATCTGTTCCAAACCTCATAAGATTATTCTCATGAGATCTCTGTCCGAAAACCTCATAAGGTTTTTTCAGCAGGGATATCTTTTTTCATGTAAAAAAAACTTGCATTTTTGAGAAGAGATTTCGAATTCTGAAGTGGGTGGGGTTGAAGTCTCAAGAGGGCTTTCGAAGTGCTCCTCATTCCTTCCAACCACTCACCATCCTTGGCCACTTCAAAATCTCATGAGCCTGAAAGAGCCTCACAAGACACCCCCAAAGTAATTCCTGTCTATTCTAACAGAAAATGTGATTTCATTTCCTTCGAATCCCGAAAATGTAATAGATCCCACAGAAGGTGTTCATCTGCATGTCCGTGCCCCCCATCATCAAACAAACGCCATTCAATTGCTCAAACTCAGAAATTGGTTTCTTTGAACGGACAAAATGACCAGGTAATTCTCCGGATCTTAACGCAGCAGAGTATTTTGGGACGAATTGGAAGAGCTAAGTTGAAAGTCTGATGGGGACCCCATGTTACTGAATAAAATTTCCGTTACACCTCGCTAGTGAGCTAATAATTATGGGAACGATGTCCATAGCCCCAACGAAGGATAAAGGAACGTCTGTAACGGGCATTAATCCTTCTGAGAGCCCAGAAAGCGAAGGCTCAAGAAGCATTTCACCTGCATTCAGGGCAGTGTCACTTTCAAGTTGGGATTCAAATTCTTGGAAAATCACGCACACCGACATGAAAGTAACGAAATCCATAAACACGTACTATCCAAATGCGAGAGCTTCAATGAAAGTTCGTCAACATGAGCTACAGAACCCGGATTTGCCTCGATTCTAACCGTCAGTCCTATTGCGCCTTTGGGTTTATTGGGTTTGTGAGAATTTCATTCCCTCTGCCCATATTGTCACTTTCACGCACACCATTATCAAATAGGGAGCCGGTTGAGAAAAAGCGAGTTGATGATCCCTTCATCGACTTACTGAGGACCCGAGCTTGAGATGTGCTGAATTCCGAATGAAAGAAGAGAAAGACCTTTCCAAATAATATCTACCTAGGTATAAAGGCATGAATTCAATGATTCCATATTGATATTACTTCATGATTCCAGAATAAATTACTTTATTTCAATTAAACGTGGACTACACATACTAGACATGATAAAGTTTTGTTTATCTGTAGAGGGCGCTGTTGTCTCCGTGAAAAGAAAATAGCATCATGTCAAGAAGAGGCGAACTGTTTCATCTGGTATGCAAAGTCCGAAAGCATAGAGTTCAATTTGAATTCAGGAGACATTTAAACAAAAATCCACCAGTTAGGGAAGACTTAACGGACCGCATTCAAGAAACATTAGCCACAATCACAAAAGATATGTTGGCGAACACCTGGGCGGAAATCTCTCAGGGATATGACTTTATCATGTCTAGAACGTGTAGTCGAAGTTGCATTGAAATACATTAATTTGTTCTGGAATTATGAAGTGATATTTTTTAGTCTTACTTTCATGGACACCTTGTAGGATCAACCGTGAATGCAGGAAACGTCATTTATATACAAAAGGAATAGGAAAGGGCCCAGGAGCGATCCCTGTGGGACTACGACTGTGCAGTGAATGGGGCTAGATAAGTATGTATCACATATCGATTATGGTGCTTGATTAATGCAGTCGTAACAGATAGGAAGGAGGATATTCAGATTTGGGGATTCCTCTATCATCATGAAATTTTCTTTTTCTTTTAATTCCATGGTAAATACTGCCGAAGGCTTTGATGATGTCACGCCCATGGGGCATCTAGTGCGGAGTGCAGAAATGCTAAGATGGCATCTGAGTGCTGTGGCCTTTTCTGAAGTCAAATTGTATGGGGGTGAGGGTGGGGCATGTTCCAGGTATTTATACTGTACAATATGGAATGCGTAGCTTCTTTAAAGGATTTTAAAGAAAGTTGTGATAATGGTTATGTATAGCCTCACATAAAAAAGGCTCATGCCAGAAAATATGTACTTGCGTATCATTTTGCATTATTTTAGTAAATAAATTTGTAGATTCCTCCTGAAGGAACATTAACTATGTGAGCACTGCAGCTTTAATAAACGCTGCTGTTTTCATGGCAGACAGTGGCGGATTCAGGGGGTGCGGGGGACTGCTCCCCCCCCCCCCCCCCCCCCCCCCCCCCCCCCCCCCCCCCCCCCCCCCTCCCCCCCCC
>CAJPEV010001687.1:26126-60264 GCA_905338385.1 Darwinula stevensoni
TATTTCAAATTAGGAAACTCACATCCAATGCTGATGTTGCATGTTGGATAATCATATGGCACACCTTTGTGGAGAAAATTGTCTTGGATTTCAGGGTTGAGACATTTACATGTCTTAGCGATCTCAGCCTTCTCTCTTAGTCTCTCGCATTGCTATTCGCAAGCACGTCAGTTGAATGAGAGAAAAAAGTAACAACCAAATAGTCACAGCATTTACAGCATTGATGGGGAGGGGGAGAGAAAGAGTATGCACGTTCAAACGTAAAACAGCGGAACTCTGCGGGTAGTGTCATCAATTATAGATTTGAGTTTACTCACGACTTGAGTGTAGTCGAGACTGGCATTTGGATTATCCATAGAATACGGTTTGTATTCTGTTTCATGCCAGTCCGAGAAACAGTCAGTGCTGTAGGGACTCTCCAGCCTGGACATGTTCACCTGAAAACGTTGAGGATGTTTGAGATGTATGACAGCCACCCCGAGGGACTCAGGCCGACGCTATGCAGGTACTCACAACTTGCAAGGCGAAGACATTGCGAGTGTTGGGTTGAACGATGTATCCCTGTTCCACGGGATTCGGCCATTCATTCGCGGAATGAATCGTTATGCGAGCTCCAACACTCGATGCTGACGGATTTCTCACGTAACTTACCTGATCTAAATATAATTCCAGCGACAAACCTGTCCTCGAAAACACGAAAGAGAGCATTTCGCCAAAAAATCCGACGAGAAAGATATGCCGCAGAGAAAGTCAGGATGACTGGTTAATTTGACCTGTTTCTTCTCCAGTTTTGCTTGCGATCCTCTTCCCTGCGGTTGAATCGTTTTGATTCCAGGCGGTGTTGAACATGAAGCATGTCCCATATTGTGGGAGCAGCATTTGTTTGAAATTCCTGCAAATGAAAAATTCACTATAGAGAATTACGTTTAAAATCATGTAGACCACTGGAACAGAACAGGGTTTATGGGAACAGGACACAGTGGAATACACGAGAAATTTTACTTCCTGTTCGTATAGAACAATTTGCACTTCGTATAGGAATCGTCTGTGGATTAGAATTCCTGATATAACAGAAACATCACGTGCCTGATCGTGACTTTTCAATTTCGTTTGTAGTATTATGAGAAAATAACAAAAAAATTGAGGTTCCAAATTATCAAAGACTCACTCTTGATGCAAACAGTCCGCACCTTGAAAGGTGCACTTCCAGACGAATCTATCCAACGAATTCACTATCTTTCGCTTCAGATTCTCATCCACTTTGGAAAAGGCTCCGAGCAAATTCACGTACTATGTATGTGAAGAGATATATATACTGCAAAGTGGTATCAGACAATATCATACAAGCATATAGGTCAACTTGCAGCAAACATGCAACTCACATTCAAGTAATCTTCGGTTGCATCCTTGCTGTCCTGTACTCCAAATCCGCGAAGTCCGTCCACATTTGAACTGCCCTGTAGACAGTGACAACATAAAATCAGGCAATCGGACCATTATGGAAATCGAAGTCGTGTAAAGGAAAAGACCTTTTCCTTAATTGTCGCATTCAGTTTACTCACGTTTCCATTGCTACTGGCATTCACTGAAGTGGTTGATGCAACAACAACCGGATTAGTGCTGGCTTGTGTCGTGCCGGACGTGAGGTCTCCTTTACCTGCATTTTATAATCCAAGGAGATACACCTGTTGGGACTTCTATTAAATTTCTAGGAAAAATGATCCAGATGATTTAAGCGTACCCATCATGTACGCTATGAGGACGTCAAAGGCCCTGCTGCCATTCCTAGCCTTGAACTCCACCGGTGCCACATACAATAGACTCTTGAGAAGTGAATCCAATCGAGAATTCTTATTTGTTCCAGACATCAAGTTCAGGAGTGGCAAATTATTTGTATATGTGTAGCCTTGATCCACGATAGTAAGTGCCAGTTCGGTCGTGTTCACCACCTCTTGTAAATACCTACAACATTGCAGCAATCGTCTCTAGGCAGAGAGATATTTCGTGAACCACAAATTAATCGAACTTGAAAAATGGTAAATTTAATTTTCTTTTCTGCTACTACTACTTGATGTCTCGTGTCAGAGCACGAAAACAACGTGGTTGTGGTGGTTGCTGCGTTTCCAATTTAAAGATTGCTAACCAAAAACACAAATATTTTTTCTATTACTACGGCGCACATGCTTTATAGTTTTGGGGGTTCAAATAGTGCCAGGTAAATACCCATTGAGTCCATTCTTTAGTTCCTCTGCATTCCAATTCGATGAATTGAGCCAAGAGACTGGGACGAGCATAAGGGCTTCTATCCTGCATCCGGATACATTCCATAACTCGGGAAGCAAATCTCGGAGCTGGCCCAGTTTGTAGCAGACGATGGGATTGGAGTTGCAGACGGTGACGGCAGGGAAAGCCATTTTTCGTGCGTGGCTCATGGACACGTATGTAATGACTGGGTAAGAGAGGTAATCCACCACCACTAGGTACGTACAGTATATTGTCACCACCGTCCCGGCAAGGAACATCGCTATCCACATCTAAGATAAAATTTAAAAAAAAGTGTACATTGTCTGAGTAGGTAGCAGTGTCATTGGCAGCTTATCCACATGCATGTCATTATTCGTAAATATACAGGGCGAGGAAGATTAGAGAATCCTCTTTTAATTACTTAAAACTTTAACAATGAGAAATTTGAGTAGAAATTATGCGCAGTATCCCATAATTTTTTAAGGATATCAATATTAATTGTATAAATATTTAAAATTAATCTTTTTTTATTATAAATTCCGACCATTGAATTCCTGTAGTCATCTCTGGGTGATGCCCACCACGAGTATTCATCTTCCTACGTTCATAAAGCTTGCCTATGAATGCATATGAATACTTGCATATGAATGGCATTTTCCTACTCGATGGTTTTCCATTGCAGAGTTCTGTTTTCTCACTTCGTTCCTGTAGTGAAGAATAATTTTTATATTTATACCTGCGAGTAGAAATATATCAATGGGGGCAATCAAACTCGTAATGGTCGCGCCTTCTGCGCTCCATTACTAGGATATTGATTAAGGGTGGATATTTTAACAGAGGATTATCCGATACTGCAGCTTTATTCCAAGGAAAATACATATTTACTGGAAATAAAGCTCCATTACGGAATAGTTCTCTGTACAAGAATCCACCCCAAGTCATTTGCAATGTCCGTTTTGACCAAGTTGGTAAAACTCCTAGAGTCTCATAGGCATATTTATAGCTCTGTCAAGTTACTTCCTATTATGCCATTGGCAAAGAAACGGAGATCTTTAGCTTTTTAAAATAGTCGCACCGATAGGTACTTCTGTATGGGATTTTAGCCATCTATACCCGCTCGAATCGTTTGGGGTAAAAGTTTATTTGAAACGTGATGCATAAAAATATACTTGTCGCGTTGAAATGGAACTAAAATAACAGGAATTTCCCTGGAATATTCCTTTTTAGATCAGCTTAAGGGAATTTCAGCTTTCTGAATCTGCCTCCTTACTGGAAGAATTAAAGTAAAGTAAAATGTCCCCATCGATATGTTTGCGCTTATGTTTCAGTCTCTATCTTCGTTTCTTTGAGAGGGAACATTTTTGGGAATGGGGAAAGGAGGGACAAAACGGGCGGTTTAGAAAAATTGCCAACATGTTGTACCAAAGAATAGGCGTAGCGAATTACAGATTGGTATGCGGCACCTTTCATGTCTCACCTACGACTAGGATTCAACTTTATCGCGAAATCGGCGACGGTTTTTTTCCCCGACAATTCTAAAAAATGGTCTACCCCCCCCCCCCCCCCCCCCCCTTCGGGGAGGTTGTGCCCCTCGCCTCATTTTGCCTAATCTTCCCCTACCTGTGTTTTTAAAAAATAAGGTCCCTGTGGGGATGTACCTTAAGAAGAGAAAATATATTAGAATATGTATCCTCAGAACTGCAAGATTACCAATTATCAGTTATCTATTTATCCACTTTGAAGCTTCTTGCATCGAAAATCCCTTAAAGAAAAAGCCCTTCGTGATTAACCTCGCAATTAAACATGTTAATTATATTACTATCGAGAGAAGCACTTGTGAACCAATTTTCAGCTTCCAATAATTACGTTTTCCAAAGTGGCAAAACTTATTTAGAGCACATCCCTGTCGAAATATGTGCCATGAGGAGACATAATCGCGATTAATGTTAAAATTATTACTCCTATGATGTCTTATGTGCCTAACTTAATATGGTCTCTTAATATATTCCCATTTGTCAGAGCGAAAAAAAAACTTGAAATACTTCCCTCCCATAAGCTGCCCCGAGGAGACATATTTCAAAAGTAGGTTTCATCTTTACTCAGCGATCCATGAGCTACTTCTCCGCCAATATTGAACTTTCTATCGGCCTCTGTTTTCTTAGATAAAAAGCGATTTCGGAAAATGCACCTCATGCGGAAAATGCGCCTTGAGTGGTTTACCTATAGAAAAAGTAATAATTCCACGGAAATCAGTACAGTTCCAGAGTACAATCTGGAGAACTACATACCCACCAAGTTTCAGTCTTATATGTTTGCTCCTTTTGCTGGTGCAGAAATATCGTCGGAAAAGCTAACCAACACAAAGGCTGTGCCCTGAGGACATTCACCACCAAAGTTGAATTTTCCCCGAACATAATGTCAGTTACGCCTGTGCCAAGTTTCACACTTTCCATATCTGCCTATTTCAATAGGACCAAAAAAATATTTTTTGAAAACGTCTCCCCCAAATAATATAACCCCGGGGGATGTATCGGGAACTTTACTCAGTAGGCACTACTGAGACACCAAGTTCAGAGAAAACGTTCATGCCAAGTTTTAGCTTTCCGTGCCTCTCCGTTTGACTGAAGCAAAAATATTTATTTGAAAACATCTCCGAAAATGTGTGTCGCAGGACATTTGCTTCCAAAGTCGGATTTCTCTGAACTCGGCATCCCAATACCCAAGTTCATTAACCAAGATTCAACTCACGTTGAATCAACGTTGATTCAACATTTGCTTATCAACGTTGACTCAATATTGAAAACTCATTTTCCTCAACGTTGAAGAAATGTTGAATCCACGATGGTTCAACGTAGATATGACAGGTCTCAACTATCTCTTTAATTCGTGTGCTTGCGCCGTTTCAGGACTAAAGTATTATCGAATTTCATCTGGACACGATCTCCGTCCTCCGAATCCTCTTTTCTAAGAGTATCCCCCATTCAAGGACAATACGTTCCTAATACCGAGATGAGGAAGAGACATCTTGCTCCCCCGGAATCAAGAGGACACCCGCGTGATTACTGGGAATAAGAGGCTACCCGCACTTCACGTATCCTTCGGCAGCGAACATGATTTAGATTCATCCTCATCGTGGTCTCATGGAGTGACATGACCTCGCAAAATTTTTTGTGTCTATCACCCTGCTCAGAATTATCCTGGATCCTGTTTGGTTGGATTGCCACTTTGGTCGAATATGTAATGGCAAGTAGTCGCCATCACGTTTCGCAGTCATGAAATCTTGTTTGCTTGCATGTCTCGCTAGATGTCTCGCCTGACACCTGTTGATGTAACGTTGACCGGACAACGTTCTTGCAATATTGCTCTTTTCGACATCGAATCAATGCTAAAAGATCGATGCCATACGAAAGCCTATTTTTTAATTAACATATAAGCAATGCTGACGCAGGCGAAGTTGTCACGTGAGAGCATCCATTCTTTGGATAACCTATAGTACTTCGATATCCCAGCAAACATACTAACATCATCAATCATCATTCAATCAGCGTTGTATGAACGTTAATTTTGAACCTTCCAAGTGTTTGGTTGGCGTTGCAGCTAACATTAAGTCACTATTGCAATGTCACGTCAACGTTCATCTGAGTGTTCCGATAATTGGAACACTCAGATGAACGTTGAGCCAATATTGCAATGTCACTTATTTGAACCCTCACTCCCACCCTTGTAGCATTCCATAATTGGTCAATAATGAAGGCAATGGATTAAATATTATTCTGAAAGTATTAATCTTAGTACTTTACAGAGAACGGCTATCCCCTTTTTGCTCTGTGGAGTACAGAAATCCTCCTTCCCTTCGCTGGGAGTGGAAAAATAATTCTTCCTCTCAAGTACGGAGAATAGAGCCAATGTATATAATCGAGTTTGTTAAAACTCTTTCTTAGGTAATTGTGCACTGGGATGCAAGGGTTTCCCATAAGGAGTATGAGCTTATTTATTGCCTGGGCTCCATGTTTCTGTCTCGAATATATATTATAAATTATATAAGTGTCCGATTTTATTGACTGTTATAATGAGACAATGAAAAACATATGGTGAGGAAATAAACACTCCTGTGAGGGATGTTTCCATGGAAAGAGGGAAGTGTACTTTTGTGTACTGTGCGATAAGCGAGATTCATTCCTCCATCTAGTAGCCAAGATGAGAACTTCAGCATTTCCTCAAAATTAACTCCTCCGTGGAAATTGGGCTCATTGGATCATCGCGTCAGTTTGATATTGCATCGATGATGGAATGGCAAAATTGGGAAGCCAGTATTGAGCCAATATTTAGCCGGTATTGGCAATAATGGCAAGATGCATGTAGACATCGTGCCCAATGTTGGTTCAGCATTCACCCAATATCTGATATTACTGGGGTAGTAACATTGGAAAGGTTCTTTGTCGTTTTGTGAAATAATTTTTTTCCCTATTTGGCGATGCATATTCCATGATACTACCATAAATATTATTTTAAAAATGCGATTTAAGAAGGTATCATAATGCCATAACACTGCTACAATATTACTAATCACTGCTACTTATCATCTTCCATTCTTGGATGCCTAATGAGTTCCCAGGAATAATGTAAAAACAATATCAATTCTTCTATCGTCCATTCGTCATTCAGTGGCGTTAGTTTACCGGGTAGACGAGACCTACCTACCAATTCATTAATATATTATTATTGATGTGGTAGCATTCGTCCAGTCATCCAGATTCTCATCGTTCGACTTGCCGTGACATGGCCTAATGTGAAGGAACACTATATAACTCGACCTCGAACTTCAGAAAAAAGGAGGAGGAGGAGGAGGAGGTGAGAGGACAGAGTAAGAATCAGCGTAGAATTAGCATGTCACTCAGTCACGATCGTCTGCTGTATGTGAGACAAAAAAAACGCGCCGCTTTTTGAGATTCTTTGGAATTCATGAAAGAGCAGGCCAAAAAAAAATTTTCTACGACTTCTACGTATCCTTTAAACGTCTTTAAATTTTTAATCATTTTACTCCAGTCGTTTCATCGCAGGAGCGAAAACGCGAAGGCAACTCGAATTTTATTTGTGCGCGATGAAATACAGCAGCGGAAGAGTAGTTGGAACGCGTGGAGAGCACCAATCTTGAGCCAGAGCTCCTCTGTCTCCTCATAAAGATGCTGATATTTGCGAAGTGATGGGAGGAGATAAATTTTGCAAAAATTTTCTGGGAAATGATGGAAGGAATGAATCCATATCCCGATTGGCTGGAGTTGAGATTGATTCGCAAACTGCGAGAAACCGGTTATCTGAGAGGAAAAGAAGGAGCGAAAGCCAAGAACTACCCGGAAATGAAAGAAAACTGCTTTCATGCGTAAGGAGTCATTGTTAATAATGATAATCCTAGGATGCCAGAAATCCCCATCTGCAAATTGCCAGACGGAAGGACGAGTCAGAAACCTACTCAGCGGATTCTGAAGTACAGAGGAAAAAAACCCTTGATAAGAATTGTGAGTTGGACCGGTCCTCCAGTCGGCGTCCAGGAGGGAGGGCAAAAATAAGATTCCAGTTGCTTTTGTGAAATCACTCGTGTGCTAAAACGGTTAGAGATAAACGGGCCAAAATTATTAGAAGCTCAAAGGATGCATAGAGGTATGTATGAAGTAATCCTTGTCGTTCTATTTGCTGTTCCAAAAGCGCAATAAAATTTTGAAAAAGTGGCGCGTTTTTGTGGCTCGCCCGGTATATTAGATATAGGAGAAATATTCTTTAAATGTACAAGAGAAAAAACTTCTCGTGTTCAATTTAACTGTCAAGGGCGTTCCAATTTTTATTTTTCCTGACTTTGCTCCATGGGGTCAAGTTTAATTTTCCTTTAAGCTTAAATCAAAACACTAAAAATCAAAGGAATTGTTTGCCTGCATTATAGCCTATGGATCAAAATTGCATTCTCTTCCTCGGCCCTTATAGGAAACCCGACAGATTGCTTGTTGACGAAATGCAATACTCACCGCTTGAATAAAGGGATTTGTATGATGCCTGGCATTGGTGAGTCCAGGGAGGGTGCTGGAAAGCCAGAAATTGTGGCAGCTCCCTCTGATGGTCTTCCACAAGGACTTCTTCGAACTCGGCTCATTGAAGTGGAGTTTTCGACTGTAGCCATCCATCATGTGATTTCCCTTGGGTATTACCCTCCTATTGCTATTGCATCCGTGCAGGTAAGACTACTCCGCATAGGATTCACCAGTATTCCTTAGACAAACTCACGCGACCAGCCAACCATCATAGATAACATCGATCGACGATGATTGGAAGGCGTTCAGGGAGGTCTCCTTGGACAGAATAACAGGCACGCCAAAGCACACTTCTCTGCAGTCTTTCTTTTATCCTGCACGCAAGTAAAAAGGTACTCATAACTAATGCATGATGAAAGCTTGCAGTTGTAAAGATCATGTTTTGATGATCGCATGGATTCATGGATTGATAGAACCTCATGAGAAAACAACTCCAGACATTATGATTCAACGTTTACCATGTTATGTTGTCATTGGCATTCTGGTTGCATTCCACTTCCCTATAAATGGGAATGGGTACCCCAAGGAACCCAGGAACATGGTACTACAATAACAATAAACCCTGTTAAAACATGTGACCATATTCAGTACTTTTTGGTGACTAGGTCTGACATACCCATTTAGGCAGAAAATCGCTCAGTAAATGTGACTGAACCTTTTCTACGAAAGATAACATTGGCACAGGGAATTTCATTTTTATTCATATTGACCTATAAAATGATCTTCAAAGTCAAAATTTAAAATGGACGACTAGTTTCGCTAATTAACTTGGTCTTCTGCATCTTACAAGAAGCTGCTATTGCGGACAAAATTAATGAACCTCATTATTTACTTGGTTTAATGTTTATTCTGTTGCAACTGTCTTGGACATTCAATATACATTTTTCCTATCCAAGGGGGGAAAGGAGTTCAAGCTTCATGGGACTTTTCCAACTTCGCCAAATGAGTGGTGCAAATAAGAGTAACATTCGTAAGTGAATGCATAAGTATCGGTGCACCGGAAATGATAAATTTAGGTATACCATGGTGCTAGTATGCAGGACTTGACAAATACTTATCCATTAACACTACCAAAACCTGAGAAAGTACAGGTTATAGGGAAACTTGTTCTTTGAGAACCTTGTACGAAAGGTACTCAAAGAACAAGAACAAGAAAAGGAACCAAGATTCAAGCGCATCCGAAACTCAGAGAGTGTTGCGTCAAAAAAGACAGTTGAAAACTGGACAACCGGGCACATTATTATGCGAGTTGTCTCCCTACGGCGCAATCCTTATACCGAACGTCATTGAGCTGCAGAAAAATTCTGGGCTTTCCCAGAAAGCCAATTATGAAAATGCTGAAAGAAGATTGTGTTTCATGTTACACTTCATGACTAAACTTTCGACTTTCGCACAAATTTCACTTCGCACGAAGTGTTTTCCAAAGAAGTAATGTCACGTCGTTCGATGCATCAAATAGATTAAAGTGAAGCTGAATATTACATTGCAATATTGCGAACAACCATTAGGGAACCACGTAAAAACGCAGAGATTTAGGAAGTGGAACAATTAAGCTTGACAATCCCATTCTTGTGAAATATCTATAGACCTACTGAGTCTTCTGCTCCAATGCTTCGCTCGCATCGAACGGTAAAGACCACAGATCACACGGTCAACGGAGGGAGGATGGGACGGGGTAGTGCAAGCTGTGTGAGTCAGCGGGGAGAGAAGGTCCGTGTCGCTTTCGCACGTTCCCCCCCGAGTGATCCAGGTTTGTCTCAGCCGGGTGCCTGGGCCGTGCCCAATGCTCCTTCATCTCTTTTTCCCCCGAATCCGTTCCGAAGAAGTAGCGGATTATGTCCGAGAAGAGGAGGACGAGGAATTCCAGGATCTCGATGAGCATCACAGCACAAATCCCCAAGTATATCCCGAAGACTCCGCCCAGGTTGCTAATGAGTCCATTCAACTAGCCCAATCATTTTGAGCCTTTTTAGTCAGTCTCCTCATGTACATTCTACCCTATTTCGTCGATGCTTCTTACATCGTATTTGGGTTGTTCCTGGATCACTTGGATGTTGAGGGACCGAAAAAAGACCTCCACCTTCAGCACCTCTTTCCGGAACTGTTCCGTTACCTTATTGAACTCCTCTGTGCCGCGAAGCGAGGAGAGGGCACCATCCAGTCCTTGCTTGACAACCGCAAGGGCCACCAAATTGCTCTGGTGAGACCAATAATAGCCATTTTCAGCGTTTCGTGAGCGAATCCCTTGAATAAGCAGAGGACAAATCCTTACGAAATAGCTCTCTGAAGGCCAATACGATGTGGACGACGAGACGTCGTACGATATCTCCCTGAAAAGAACGTCCAACAGATTCGATCGGTTTTACCATCGAGATGGTAAAAGAGATCTGGATGGTAAAAGAGATCTAAGAGAGACCTGGGCAAATGGAGAAATTTGGCTCGGCTTGAAGGCCGAAAGTCGGTCGGACATAAAATCAAGCCGAATGGCAAACACGCACAAATAAAACTATTACGAAATACGGAGTTCCGGTAGGCACGTTACACGATATGGTTGCCAAAGCAATCCACTTTGACAATGTTGAATCAGGTGGTAATCGCTGACGACAGACCAGGAAATAAATAGCTGCAGAGTTTTCCTAGATGATACCTGAATATTTAATTGTAGCCAATATAGTGTTCCAAGATTGTTGGATGGAATCAAACACCGAAGAAGCGAACTCGTCTTCCTGCGATTTTAACGCATTTCGTTCATCTTACTCTCGACTTCATCGCAGATTTCTTTCATACTCACTGATATACCGAATTCCAGATTTTTATCATTTCCTAATAGACGCTACGTACGGTGGCGGAGCAAGTACGTGTTAAACGTCGGGTCAAGACCTATTCGCGATCAGATGTGCCGTGTCTCGAGAAGCCATACAAGAAATTCAAAAAGATTATTACATTCATGTAATTTCTATCACATGACACTTAGGAAATGAAAAATGTGTCCGGCATGAAGAATGCTCTTCAAGGTGCTTGCTGACCAAGAGCTTCACTACCACTCCTTTGCGTATTCCCTAACCACCCCCGTGAAAGCAGCTGAAAAGACTCACTGGCAAGGAGACCTGCAGGCGGATGCCTCCATTTGGAGGATCATACCCACTTCCACCATGCATTTCTGGTCTTCGGCTGGAAATAAACATCTGTGTCTCAGAACGTGTTCGGCCAGAAGGATTCTTTAGTTTCCTTGTGTAAAGACCTCACTTCCAATGCTGATGTTGCATTTATGATAGCGCAGGTAGGATACCCCATCGTGAAGAAAATTGTCCTGGATTCCAGGGTCGAGACATTTGCATGTCTTGGCAATCTCGGCTGCCGTTCTCAGCCTCTCACATTGCTACGAAAAAGAAGGAATTTTTATTTATTTCGATAACAAATTGAATATTCCTTTCCCATCGTTTGATGCTTTACAGACTTTCTCGCTCATGGTGTGGCACCGAATTGAATAATTTAGGATGACTCACAACCAGGGAGTAGCCGAGGGTACCATTCGGATTATCCAAATAAGGAAAAGGCCTGTAGTCAGTTTGATTCCAATCAGAGAAGCAGTCTGTGCTGTAGGGACTCTTCAATCTGGACATGTTCACCTGAAATCGTGATGTGTGAAATCTACTGGGGAAACAGACCGAAAAGGCCAGGCAGTTGAAATCCTCACTGCTTGTAATGCGAAAACATTGCGAGTGTTGGGCTGAACGATGTATCCCTGTTCAATGGGATTCGGCCATTCGTTTGGGGAATGAATGGTGACTATGGCTCCAACGCTTGATGCAACTGAGCTCTTGATATAATCCGTTTGATCCACGAACAGCTCCAGAGATAAACCTGGTCGCAAATGCAACGAACGAATAAAAAATCGAAGATGCCGGGTAAGAAAGAGGAATAAAAACCATTCGAATCATGTTAACCTGTTTCGTCTCCTGTTTTGCTTGATACCCTCTTCCCTCCACTTGGATCTTTTGGATTCCAGGCTGTGTTGAACATGTAGCAGTTCCCATATTGTGGGATCAGCACCACCTGGAAGTTTCTGAACAAATTTCTCTTATGAGTGTGGGTGGGGTTTAGGTGCTCCAATAATTAGAAGCTCTAATAATTGTGCATCGATATGGAATTTCCAGCAACTCTGTGAATATAAGAGATTTTTGGGGTATTTTGTAGAGCATGCGTCATCAGGAGAATGGAGTTCAGCCACTACAGCCTTGCGACTAGAGCATAACGTAATATGTCGAGCGCCAGGGATAACTCAAACACTCTCACACAAATGCTTAGAAAGTCGCCTTTGTTTTTTTTTTGTGAGTGCCTGCACCATCTGATATAATTTCATCTCATTTCCAAACATGCAAAGTACTGGCAGTGCCAGGACAAACATCAAGGTGAGGCAAAGATGCAAAGACTCACTCATCCTGCAAGCAGTCGGCGCCTTGGAAAGTGCATTTCCAGACGAACCAGGACAACGAATTCACTATCATCTCCTTCAATGTCTTATCTGTGTTTGAGAACGCTTCCAGCAGCTTCACGTACTACGCTTTTATAAATAAATAAAATTAGAGCTTGTCTAATTTTAATATTCTGTTTCAGATAAATAAAATTCTTCGTTTTGTCACTTTTTCCCTCTTTTTTTCCCTCCCGTCTCTCCGCAGCAACCACAGCGACCGGACAACAAAACCCAATACGTAAGCACAACTACCAGTCTGAGTCAGGGTGCCGTCAACCACGAAAACATCCATTTCCCTTCCAGCCCTCGCGGTTGACGGATCCATAATAGACTATGGGGGGAAAGCGGTCGCTACCGGCCGCATAGACAGCGTTACTGAGCGTACGTGTAAAATGTTGCATCTGTCATCCTGCACTTCATACTCTCCTCCTTATCTTCACGCGACGCGGACGCGCAGACCGTCGGAAACACGTCTAGTTGCCTAGGACTTTCTATATTGGCGTATGCCGTACCAATTTGTTTTTAAGTATTTCTAGGTTGGATGCTGAGAATGCGGGGAAGAATTTCAGTGGAATGTCAGATCGGTATCTTGGTTGGTACTCTCTAGATTTACATTCCTATGAATATCGTAATGTAGAAACACGATGAGACTCGCATCCAAATACTCGTCGGTGGCAGCGGAACTGTTCTCCACTCCGAATCCATGAGTTACATCAACACCTCCTGTTACGTTCTGTGACAATGGAGATCTCTTCCTCTAAAAAAAAAAAAAAAAAAAAAAAACATTGATACTATTAGTAATTGCCCGGGTTACTGGTTGAAACGTTATGCATTGAAAGAAAACTTGCCCTCAGTGTAGAATTTTGATTTGCCACTGTTTCGTTGATCGCGTTCGCCGTGGTGGTCGATGAGACATTGGCATTGCTGGCATTCGGTGTCGTGTTGGATGTGAGACTCCCAGCTTTTTCAACACAGAAAATAGAATAAAATAAATTTTTAGTCCTTACGAAATTCTTTGAGACTCAATCAGTAAAATGCAAATACCGCTCAAGATGGACATGAGAACGTCAAACGCTTTGCTGCCGTTCCTAGCCCTGAACTCCGCCGGTGCTGCATACAAGAGACCCTTCAGAAGTGAATCCAATAGAGATTGCGTGGGAATTATATTCAAAAGAGGCATATTCGCGGTATACTCGTAGCCTTTGTGAACCACCATGGCTATCAGCTTCGTCATGTTCGCCGTGGTCAGGTACCTGCGACACAAAAAAGACCGGCTTCACACAGAGACTTCGTAGTGAATCACCCATAAAAATCGACTGTGTTTATAAACCGGTAATCATATGCTCCCTCTTTGTTAGTGAGACAGCTCCCCCTTGAGGCTATTCGACTTGTTTTTTGAATTAACAAAGCTATCCTGTTAGCAACCGACACAGAAGAAAATAAACTTGAACGCTAAGTATGATGTGGAACTAAATTGCTCGATGATATCTTTCGGAAGAACGCCAGGTAAAAATCGGCAGTGATCCTCCCCAATGCGGACACATGCTTTACGATATTTCAAATTAGCCATCGATCATAGCTAATTTCATATCAGGAGCTAATTTCATACCCATCGAGTGCTTTCTTGATATCCTCGCGACGAATTTCCGGCGACAAGAGCCATTGGACGGGAAGAAACCACACGGCGTCGATCGTGCATCCAGATGCATCCCACAGCACGGGGAGGACATCCCTGAGTTGGGCCAGGTTGTAGCAGTTGATGGGATTGGAGTTGCAGACGGTGACGGCAGGGAAGGCCATCCTTCGTGCGTGGTCCATGGATACGTACGTGATGACGGGGTAGGAGAGGTAGTCCGTCACTGCTTCTTGCACTGAGTTCACCGTCAGTGCCACCCCGACAAGGAATACCGCTATCCACATCTAAGACAGGAATATTTACATTAAAAAAGTACGTTTGCTACGAAGAACCGAAACTCGGGTATCGTTTTCAAAGATGACTCAGCTGCCAGGCATCCAGGATCCTGGAATAACGGTAACTCATCTGATAAGGATGGTTGCCAAAGCGAAAACTGGATGACATCTAAAAAAAAATGCAAGTGACCTCGAAGCAATAGCAAAACTTGACTGATACCGGAAGGAAAGTTTTCTTGGCCTCAAAATCAAAATGGCTTTTTCATTTTGATTTAATTACATTCGATGCACATGACAGTTAATGAACACATGGGTGGCACATAAACCATTGCAAATTGGTCCACCTTCTAAAAAACGTGGATATGTTTGCCCGTGAGCCATGAAATTCAGGACTCTGCATGTAAATCCTATTTCACACGGAACGACGACTTCATGAGGAAATGACGAAACTCACCCATCGGAGAATGTGATTATTGCTACGCCTGGCCGAGTCGAGCCCTGGGAGGGTGCTGGTGAGCCAGAAATTGTGGCAGCTTCCCTTGACGGTCCTCCACAGGGACTTCTTCGACCTCCTCCCTCCGAAGGGGAGCTCTCGATCCCGTCCATCCATCTCCTTTGGACCCACTCTCGCCTCCATCGTGTTCCGTCGCTGAATGCAGATCCGCACAGGGTCCCTATTATATCCTCAGACAAACCAGCACGCACGGTCGGCGAACCATCAGATACGAATATATCGATAGGGGATAATCGGATAACGGTCTCCCTCGATCGCCACGCCTAAACACATTTCTTTGTAGACGTTCTGCTATTTCGCACGCATATACGGGCTCATCCAGAAACATGACTTATGCATCAGTGCTAACACGAGAAAAGACATCAGGTCATCATGCATGACTTTGTGAAGCCTCGTCAGCCCACCATCGAAGTAGAGCCACCCAATTGGCAAACTACGGAGCTCCCGACCTCTTTATATTCCCTTTGTTAATACGGTGTCCTGGTCTTCCACGCCCGGTAAGAAGTCCAACCCCAATCCGCCTAATGGTTCTTAATGACGGGACGGCATATTAAATGTCATTAGGTTTTGTACGGCGGATCATCTCGTAAATTTGTTTACTGAAGTAATTTCCTGTTACCATTGCAATATTGCACTAGTTCCTCGGGAAATTAGACGCTTGGTTTCCGGAGTTGCGGGAGAATATTAGGTGTGGGAAATACATTCGAGACCCACACCCACAGGTGTGGGCCATTCGACTCGTTATTTCTTGCACACAAGAAATATTATGAAACTCTGCTACATGAATAGAGGAGAATTCTCACAAGTCAGAGTTTTCTTTCAATTGTTCGGCATATCCGTTTGTCTCATCCACTACGTTGGTCACAAGCTTTTCAAGCAATTCAACCTCTCTTGCATCGTTGAGCGTATTCCTCACGCACTTGTTGTTGGTCCCTCAGTTTTCTTCGCAGGTTGCAGCACAGGCCACATGCATTTAGTTGAAGGGTTATTAAATTAAAGAACCTTGCTTTCATACAGTCAGTGCACACTTTCGTCCAGAAAACACTCTTCAAGACTGCTATTGGAAAAAAAAAATCCATTGGTTTTTTTTTTCCTACTCTTAGGATTTTTTGTGTGTACTTCATCATGATTCGTTTAATAGTTTAGCCAATCGCCCAGAATACATTACGATCACGAAAAATCCTTGATTTAGGGCAGATAAGAAGGCAGCTGAAATTATGCCTGGCTTAAAGTCTATAGCAGCAAACACACAGAGAAAAAAAAAACTCTAGCGAGCATTTGACATGGTGAAATTGTCTCAATAAAAACGTAAAATTAGAAAAAAGTAGATTCAACAAAAAATCATATACTGTATATATATAGCAGTTTTCACTGCCCATTCGCTAATTAAGCCAACCTTTTTACCTCTGCGTTCCTCACTTATAACCGATCCAATGTTCTGTTGGGAAACCCTAGGTCCCCTCATACCCCTGGAAGGTCGTCAGGACAGTACGGCATACCTGAGCATCGTTGCCGATCGGGTCCATCCCTTTATGACCACCGTTTTCCCTTTATCAGATGGATACTTTCAGCAGGACGATGCACCGTGCCACGAGGGCCGTATCGTCATGGATCGGTTCGAGGAACATGCCCAGGAGTTTACCTTGCTCCAGTGGCCCGCACAGTCCCCTGATCTCGATCCGATAGAACATCTTTGGGATGAGGTGGAACGGGCCGTGCGCGGCTTGCCTGTACTGCCATCGAACAAGCGGCAACTGAGTGACGCTGTGCTAGCAGCATGGGCCGGGATACCTGCAGAACGTTTCCACCACCTCGTGGAATCCATGCCACGACGAATTGATGCTGTTTTGAGGGCCAAAGGCGGTCCAACACGCTACTAGTGAGGTATCTCTAATTTTGTGGACATTGAGTGTATATACTGTATATACATTTTTAAAGCCAATTAATCGATTGACTTGGAAGTGTTGAAATCTAGGTATTTATCTTACTAATGAACGAAAGTGCTTTTGTGAGGCTGGATCGGTGTGACCATGTCTCTCTCTCCCCCTCTCTCTCTCTCTCTCTCTATATATATATATATATAAAGAAGAAAGTTTGTCTGTCTGTCTGTGCCTTTATGCCTCGGACCCCACAGGAGCCAGTGCAACCAAACTTTGCATGGCCTCCTCTTTCATCCAGATGAAGGTCGAGGCCTATGTTTCCATCCAAAATTTTCACTCCCGGGGTACTTTCCCGTAGGGGCGTAGTGTCTGAGACGGCATTGGGAGGAGCGACTGACTCCTGGATTCGGTGGTGCAGTGGTAGCAGACCTGACGGACGATCGGGAGGCTCGGGTTCGATTCCCGGCCGTTCCCAGTTTCTTTTTTTGCCCTCTCATTGCCATCCAACTCTCCCCTCCCGGCCACCTGCATTACAATACCCCGGGGTAATCCCATTTCTGGATCACTACAGTAGGTAGTAAGTAATATTCTTTTGATCAAGTTTTCATCGAAAATATGTTTCAAAACGATAAAAGCATTTCACCGAGAAGTTTTTTCCCTTAAAAATAATTTCGAAATAATTCAAAGCGTGCAAAAAAGTTTTTTTTTTAAGGGAAAGGGATCCGAGCGCATTTTGCGACACCCAAGATCGGTAACTTCTAGGAGACCATAAGGCTAACGTTCCCCAATTCGTCACGCGTGAAATATTGAATTTCCCCGGGCAACGCCGGATACTTCAGCTGGTAGTTCGAAACGTTATCGATCTTTTGGATAAAATGATAGCATAAACTTCCGTCAGGTTACCTGAATAATGTTCTTTTATATTTGAATTAACCTTGCAATCCTTAAATGCGACCTTTCAAGAAGTGGGGGAAAAAGCTCGGGGAAGCCTCTCATCGCGATAGAATTGAGACCCAAACAGCCTTGATTTAATCCGTCACTTCGTTTCCCGCTGCTTCTCGAAGGATATCCTCTTTCCAATCCTGACGAAACCCCGAAGACGAGACAGGAAGTGAACGATATTACGACAGATAATTAAAAAAAAAAAAGGCCAGGCCTTGCAAGGGCAGTATGGCAGGCGGTTCAAACAGGAAGAATTTAAATGAGACAGAAGGGGATGATCGAAAAAGCAAGGTGAAAAGGACCTTCCATCGCAACCCTCCATAAACTACCAGCGTAAATAGTCCGTTTCCTCTGGAATTTTATTATTATTATATATCTCCAGTTGTTGCAATCGCTCACCCCGAGAACCGTTAGGACCCAGCCACCTCGGACCGGAACCCGACTCAACATCGGAAAAACATGAAGAAGCAAGTCTCAATGCCAACTGGATCCCACAGCCTTTCTCTCCCTCCGCCTTTATCACATCTTCCACCTTTTTTTTTTTCCAACTCCTTTTTTTTTCCATCAGCGGTGGGACGAGGGCGCCCGTTCAACAGAAATGGACTTCCTAGCGGGCTTTTCAAGGCCTTCCTCTTCGTTTTTTTTTTTCGAACAACTACTCTTATTCACACAATTACTCTTTTATTCAGAACTAAATTTTATTCAATGTCAGCTAGAAGCCTGAACGAAGCGAATCGACCAATGGTCCAAGTTTTCCCATTTAACTAATTAATTTGTTATGATTGTTCTCGACCTCAACCTGTTATAGTACTGAACATTTAATTCAATCCGCATTTGCCCGCAAGGAATCCGAAAATGCATTCCGGATAAAAAAAAAGAGTAATCTACGTACAAACCCTCCTTATCCATTTTTAATCTCCGCTGTAGAAAGCAATTGCATCACTCCTTCCGCGTCACGCCGTTTTCCCCGTTGATCGAACCGATGTCCTCAAAAAGAACAGGATTGGACAATTAAAAAAAAAAAAGAACCCGAAGGATTTTTCCGAATATAAATACCGCGGATAAATACCGTCCATTTCATCACAGCACGGCGAGTCCTCGAACGACCATGCACTTCAGACTATTCTTGGTAAGTTGGAATCCCACAAGTAACAATAGGATATGACGAGGATTATGAATATGAGGGCAAGGAATTTTTCATTTCCATAACCGTTGATTCCTCCAGCTATTTTTTTTCCCCTCAAGTCACATCCATCCGATTATTTTCCTACTTGCATTTATCCCTTTTTATCTGGCTGACCACCGCTGGTTTTCTTTAAAGAAAATATGGCCCGAGTTTTTATATTCCAGGAGTTCGTCCGATAATTAGCTCAGAGTTACTTTATGTCTTGGATACGATTCCATCCCCTTCAATCTCATCTGTCAACAGAAATGACAAACTTAACACGAAAGTTGAATGTTGCCAGGCGATGGGAATCTGCCTGTTGGGGGCAGCCCAGGGCTTCCTGGACCGAGAGGAACCCGAAGAACCGGACGCGGAAGACCTCCTCAAGCTCCGACTTCTCGAGTCGCTGAGGAATTCGGGTCCGTCGAGTTTCGGAGTCCTCAGGGTGAGCCTTTCGGACCCTTTCAGGGACCTTCCTCGTATTTCCCGGCTTTCATCCAGCTTTGACCTTTCTCAGGGGTCGGGAAGTGCGAGGGGTCAGAGGCCGGCGGCCCATAGGGGCCCGGCGGCCCAAAGAGGCCCGGCGCCCCGGAGATCTGCCGCAGACAGGGCGCTTTTGGAGATCTTGGACCGTTGACCAAGTGGATCCCCATGTCCATATAAATCTTCTTGCCTGAAATTTATATTCCACAATAAAAATTTAAAATGGAAACTCGAGTTTTCTTGAAAATAATTTTCGTATTTTGCGCCGTTTCCAAAAAACAATTGCACAGAAAGGATGACCATGAGCTTGATTCGCAAGAAATTCGCTGGACGGCAGCGAGAATTGCACGACTCTTCAAAGCAGCTCGAACTCGCTCGGAGCGATGAGGAGGGGGCAGAAGAAATTATATCGACAAAGGTAGATGAATTGTTTTTAGAAAAGCTGCCCTGGAAGCTCTCAGCTGCAGGACATAGCTCATACGATCGAGTTCTTAAAATATAAAAAAAAAATAAAAAGAATGGAGCGAAAAATCGGGAAAAGGGATTGCAAGAGTAAAAAAGGCGAAATGGACATGCGAAAAGATCGTACCCCTCCGTCTTCCAGCCCATTTATGCTAATGGAACTGCACTGGAAGTGAAAATGGACTAGTAATTAATATTTATATCCATTCTGGAGGCATAACATTAAAATAGGTATTGCACATAATTATAACACACTTATAAATGCATTAGGAAAAAACTGTGTCTATTTTACATGCATCTCTCATGGTTCGTATTAATTTCCACCAGAAGCATTCCTGCAAAAAAAAAATCCCTGAAAACATTTATTCTAGCCTAACGAGCTGTCTAAAAAGCTTGGAAAGGTTTTAATAAATTTACACTACAATGTCAAAGGAATTGGGTCAAAGAACGATATAACAAGCAACTATCATTCCATGTTCAAACTCCGTCAGCTCCATTCCAATCCCGCCAATGCTGGCAAGCACCGACTGAAACAGATTACTGGCAACTGTAATGCAGTAATTTCGACTGCCACGTGACCGCTGGGATAATCTGTTATCGGCGGGAGGAGGCTTGTCCTAATAATTTTGGCAATATATTCGGTATCTTACTAAACTCTCTTCGGAAGTGACATGGACGCATAATATTCATTAGCAAAATCATTCGACTGACATCACTATTAAGTCACTTTTCCATTAAATGCAAACAATTGAACTTCCGAGGATTCGAACAGGGAATCGCTACATCACCCGATGAACGTATGAACCCCATTCAAAATGAAGTTCAGTCGTCAAGGCTACAACATCGCAGCGAGTCTGACAAGGTCAACAATATGCTCTCGAACGTGGGAAGCCGTATGGAATCCCATGTTTTTCCATTCACTCATAGATAACGATTACCTGCTCTCTCTCTCGAGTGATGGAACTGCAGCCCATCACTGGAGTCGTCGGACGTGAGCGGTGGAAAATGTTCTCCTTCCTCCCGTGTCTCCTCCACCAGGCGTCCTCCTCGGATGGTTTTGATCTGGGGGATCTCTTCCAGGGCTTTTACCCCACGGGTGGGGGGAACGTGACTGAACTCTGCAGCAACCACACCGGGGCTCTCTTCGATGAACTCAACCGAATAGATGGCATTTCCGAATGGGCGATCAAAAGTGAGTTGCGTTACTAATCGTGATTTATTTATTAATATTTATTCTTGCTCACTTATCATTTATTTATATTTGTTTCTTTAAATAATTCATGTATATATTCCTAATGGGATGTTCACTGGATGTTCCAGGGATTTCCACATCCCAGGACGATTCCATAATATCATCCATGAGATGTCATTCTGTCTCACGTAGGATCCAAATGGGATGTCCCAAAGATAATCCATTGCTATTTGGGTTCTTACACGGATGAATTTAGGGAGATGTTTAATTTTGCAACTTTTGAAAGACTGAACTTGGCAATTGAGACGTTCACATTGTATGAATGATTGCCAGTGGTGGACGCGACCGGGAAAATGCCGTCGGGGATCCTCACGGGGAACATCTGGGCGTTGGGGAACTACGAGGGCAGACGGCATCTTACCTCCTTCTCTCTACCCCCCCCCCCCCCGCCCCGCCCCGCTCCCCCCCAAAAAACATAAAAGGCCGCAGTCTTCTTTTGGGTGTGGGAATAGCCGATTTCATTTAAGTGTCCCACTTCTAATTCTCAAAACCCCCTCATTACATAGATTTGAGAAACCGTGCTTCCAACGGATGCTCAATACGTAAATCGTCTGAATGATAGAATTGTGAATTCTCCCCGTCTTCACACACGATGACAGTGTCCATGATGTCCTGTAACAATGGCACAACATACAGTTGCAACATATCAAGGTATGTTGCACTAGTGAGAGTTGGTTCTGCGAAAAAAAATAGCCCAGTAACAAGATCATGAAAAAGATCGTTCCATTCACTTGTGGGCTGTCTCTGATATCGATCACAGATTGACTTGCAGCGCCTCTGTGCCGCCCGCATTTGGCCTTAATAACTACTTTTGCAGCGACTCACAAAAGGAACTGCCTTACAACGCCTCACAGCGGAAAACTTAACGAACGACAAAGGATATTATATAGGGGGGGGGGGAGAAATTTGTCATTCTAATCTTTACCTTAAAGTAATCTTCATGGTTCTTAATTTCCCCATTGCAGAGATAATTCGATTTAACCATTCTCGGACACCCTTTATATGTATTCCTGGAAATTGAGCGGTAATAAGCATTTTGAAACCATTGAAACCATTACATCCCATTGGAGTACTTGTATTTCTGAATTAAGTGGAAAAGTGGGGTGAAATTTCGAAGTGTGGGGTGAAACTTCCTTCGCAAAATGCCTCCAACCTCCAACCCATCCGACCAACAGTTCAGAACCAGATTCCAAGAAGGAATGAGAAAGCTCCAATTAAGAGGAGGTTAGAACCCTTCAACTTGAGAAGAGATGTTCCTGTGATGTCAAATTACTGGCAAGCGTGAGTGCACAGGTCCCCCGCCCCTCACCCCAGCCGGCCAACTAACCATAGTTTCGTCAGCTGCTTTCGTCACTTTTCTCACGTCGTACCGACAATCATGGCCCAATATTTCAAGTTCTAGAAATTCTTTGCTATGGTAAACATTTTAGTGCCACGCAGACGATTCGTAGGCTGAAAATCACGATATACTGTTCTCTTCCTTCCTTTGCATTCTCTCTCCCTCTAACTTCCTCCTTCTCACGCTTTGCCTTTGAAACTTGCTTACGTGGAGGTGGGCACAGGAGAGCCGTTTCTTCTTCCACAAACGTCGTGCACCAAGCATCAGGTACCACGAGGGAACAAGCGGCCCCATGTGTCTTGGATCCGTCGGTGAACCCTCGCGGGTGCTTGCAGGTGAAGGTAACATTGCCACCAGGTTGAATTGGAGTCTCGTCATTTCCACCCTCGAAGGCTTTCTCCGCGTTCTCGATGTTTGGGTAGGGTGTCAGGCATAGGACTATACCCATGAAAGTGAAGCGGAAGAGTTCATGTCCGTGTCCATTGCACGAATCTCCAAAAGGCTGGAATATACTCATCGCCAAAAAAAGACTAGACCAAGAAGGAGTTTGACTAAAATTCGTTACACAAGCTCGTACTAGCATACTATGAAATCGATAAGAGTTTCATGTTTGTGGGATGAATATCAATAGATAAAACGTGCAAATTATTCCAATTTAAATAACGGTTGATAGGTTAATATTAATCATCCGATACGGTGACCTAGAAGGTTTTTCAAGAAAGCTCTTAACCCTTTCGTTGTCATCCCGAGTACGTACTCGTGATGCGGATGTCCATTTATCCGTGTCACGCCGAGTACGTATTTGGGGCGATATTGGTTTCAATGCTTTTGGAACGGTGCTAGCAGGAAGAAAGGGCATGGCAAAGGACCTAAAGAAAAAAAGCTGAAACAAGGTGACGTAATCACAAGATGGTGTGGTTCGCTGATGGCTCTTAAATGGAAAGAGAAGAGGGATGTAAACATATTGAGCAATTTTCATGATGCCACTTCTGTTGAAACTGGGAAAGAGAGCAGAAGAATAAACGAGAAAATAATAATAATAAACCACGTAGTGCTGGAGTGTAACATGAATATGGGTGGGGTCGATATGTCGATTCAGATGGGGGATACTTATCTAAGTACCAGTAAGGCAATGAAGTGGTACCACAAGTTCTTTTGGCACATGATAAATGTATGTGTATTCCAGGCATACAAGATAATAGTATGAACGACTCCAATGAGCAAAGGACATTATCTGATTTCCGCACGTAGCTCATCCGAGAGATGATTGAAAAGTACTAGGGAAAGGAAATCCTCTTGCTCAGCCCTCGTATAGCAGCACGAAAGAGAAAAAGAGAACTTACATTGTCTCAGATCATGAATGAAAGTTTATAAGTGCATAAAATGAAATAAAAGTATTTCATGAAAGTTTGGTTAGTTTATCTTTAACGGCTTTAATATTTATAGTACTATCTGCGAATGTTCAATAAAAGTTTGCCACCGTGGGGAGCGCACATCCATTTGGGAGGGACGCCGAAAGGGTTAAAGGGTTGCAAAAAAAAAAAGAATAATCACCACACACTTCAAACTAATCGATTTCATAGTATTCTAATATAAACTTAAGTAACAAATTACAAAATCGCTCAATTCCTTCCACAATCGCTACTAGGGGGAAGCGGAAGTAAGTTTTGGAAGTGAGGTCTTTGTGTCTGCGCATGTAATATTTCAAAATCATTATACCAAGTGACGAAAGAAAAAGAAGCACATTTCGAGAACTATTTTGCATGGGATGTTGCTGATATTTAAATTAGATTCATGAAAGTCTAAGAGTTTTTCTATGCGTCTGGTGGCGATTAATCCGATAAATCCAATAAATTTAACATGAAATTGTTACGTGCCACGGAATGAGAGTGTGTGTGGGGTGGGGTGTGGAGAAAAGTGGATTAGTACATTCTCCAGGCTAAATGCGTCTTTCAGCAGAATTACAGTGATTTTGATTTCGTATGTAACTAAATGTTACTGTGTAATGGGAATAATAAATATGAACAGGCTACAGTTGTCTGGGAACAAATAGGGCGTGAAAAAATGCACTTCGAAACATGGGATTACAACTTAGTGTCCTTACATTGGACATAGGCCATGTAGCCTTCTGGGAGGACGAGATTGCTCTGGCCGCTGTATATCAGTTGGCAGGAACCATCCAATTCCCTAAAATTGAAGGCAAAGCAAGGCCCGGATGGGTTTTCCCTCGAACATTCCCAAAGGCATGCAGCGAAGGTCTTCACCCGGATCTCCCGTGACACGTTCCCATATCGCTGCCCTCGGTGCACGCCATAGTACACAGGGAGTTCCGAGGTTAATGCAGTCGGGAAAAGGCATGATAGCACGGCTAGCGTCAGGTGACAGCCCATATCCTTTTCAAGACAGAAAAATCCCATCGATGAAAGCCATGTACATGGGAAATACACTTACTTTACCTCATGAACCACACTGAAGCACCAGATTCTGTTCCCCATGAAAATGATCAAAATGAAAGTGCATTCTTGCATGAATGAATTCAAGGGGATTCTCAATTTTGTCTCCCACGCCCGTACGGCATATATTTTGGCCGTAAAAAAAACTCTTGGAATTTTCCCACCAATACTCAAGGTTATTTTTTAAGGTGGGGGAATGAGTAAACTTGCACCATTTCACTCGGAGAAAGATGATTCTTAGAGTCGTGCAATACAAGGCGGTTGAATTTAGGCGATAATTCATGGGAGAATGATGAATCTCAGTTTGGTTCATGTTCCTAACATCAGGTTGGAAATCACTTTATGCAAGCAGGACTAGCTTAAACCTACAATAAAAAAACGCATGACCTATGGAGTTTTACCCAATTTGCAGGAATAATAATCGGAAGAGGTTGCTTCAAATGTATTATTATTACTCTTATTATTATTATTACTCTTTTGCAGAGCCGGATAGGGAGATTGTTACCCGGAATGGCAAACAAACTCCCTATAAACATACTAAAAAACTCGCTTGTTTGTTTGTCCTTCCCCCGAAGAGCAAACAAACTCGCTAGCATATATGCACTCATTGCCCGAAAATTCACGTAAAGGACTTCAGCAATCTTGGTGAAATATGTGAACATACTCTAATTTTTGTGTCATGAAATTGATGGGAGTCTTGAGATCATAGGTTGAATATTCGCAGATAAAACTTGCCAAACATCCCAATTTAAATGAAGGTCGTAACTATCGCTCACAGCGAATATCTACGAGTTTGATGAAAAAAAATGCGAAACAGGAACATCGGCTGATGTTTCGCAAAATGGAGGGGACAGGGAATAGGTAGAGAAGTTCCGCTTATCGAGATATCACGATATCGTTCGATGTTTGTCTCATCGGCGATATGTCTGCATATTGCGAGATTTTCCATTTAGAAAGAATAATATTTTTTTACTTTTCGATTGCCGCGGGAGAGGGGATACAGAGCAAACGAACCGCGCCATCTAATATATATATACGATGGTGACTGACTGACTGACGCTAATTCTAACCATGTTCTAAAAGGGCTGTAAATCTGACACTTGGTACACATGTACCTCTTGGGATCCAGAGTTCAGAAAAACTCCGACTTTGGAGGTGCATGCCCAGGGGGTACAAATTTTGGGGGGAAACGTTTTTCTTAAATATATTTTGTGACAGATGAGGATGGCATTCAGAGGATGACCTGAATGTGCTGGGTTCGGTGGTGTAGGAGTTGCATATCCAACTGGCAATCAAACGGTACGGGTTCAATTCCAGGTCGTTCCTTGCTTTTTTTTGCCTACCATGTCCTGTTACTCATTCCCCCTCCATGACATTATTTTTGCTTCAGTAAAACGGAGAGACATGGAAAGCTGAAACTTGGCATGGAAGTGCCTACCGAGACAATGAGTTCAGGAAAAATGCAACATTTTAGATCCATGCCCTGGGGGCATTTATTTACGAGCCGACGTTTTCAAGTATTTATTTGTCATGGCGTATTGAGCTAGTGTGGAAAGATGAAACTTGGTACATAACTACCTATTGGGATGCTGCAGAAAGCTTCAGGCTTTGGAAGTAAATGCCTGGGGCACAAATTTCAAAGGGAGATGTTTTCGACTAATTTTTTTGCATCGGTTAAACTTATGAACATGGAAAGCTGAAACTTTGCATGACTGTGACTACTGAGACAAGGAGTTAAATAAAAATGTTAAGTCTCGATACATCCCCTGTGGGAATTTTTTTCGGGAGGCGATGTTTAAAAAAAAAATTGTCGAGACGAATTGGACAGAAATGGAAAGGTGAAACTTGGCACACCTATAAGTGACAAGATATTACTGAGCTGAGGGAGTATTCAGTTTTCATGGGGCATCCCCTCCGGGCATAACTTTTGGGTGGGTTGGCTTTTCCAAGCGTGTTTTCTCACCGAAACACGAAAAGGGCAAACGAATAATATTGAAACTTTGTGGGCATGTATTTCACTGGGCAGACATAGAAAAGTAGCTGGCGCATACATCACTGACATGTTGATTTAAGGAAAAATTAAACTTCTTTTATACGTCTCCTCATAGCACATCTATTGGGTGGGTCGCATTTCCAAATATATTTTTTCCGACAGCAAAAAGGGGAAACGTATAAGAATGAAACTGTGTGGCATGGAGTTCCCTGAGTCAACATTTAAAAAGAAAAGAAAATTTTCGTTGAAACCAATTAGGGCACTTTTTTCAGTCCAATTTAACTGATTTTTTTTAATCCAACGAAACAGAGACAAAATTTGAACTTCGCTCAGAGGTACCTGTTTGATAGCAGAGTAGAGGAGAAATCCTAATTTTGAAATATATGTCTCCTTAGTGCAGATTATTGGAGGTAAGTATGTAAAGATGTATTCACCACCCTTACTAAAAGGGACAAATGAAAAGATTTCAAATAAGGCACTCTGGAAATAATCGAAGTAATGATTTTGATGAAAATCAAGACTTTCGTCCCTATATGTCACATATTTCAATGGGGACGTACTTTAAATACGTGTTTCCTATTTCGCAAAAAAATGAATGAATTAATCACTATCCAAGGTAATAAAGCGCCGAAGGCGCGACCAGTAGGCGCTAGTTAACAATAATGGCAATATGACAAGGTAAGGATTGTCCGTCGGCCGCGACAAAATCCGATGAGATGAAGGAAGGAGTTAGTGGATTATCTTAGGACTGTAATCCTCGTGGAAAGTCTGTAATGCGGAATGCGTTTTGAATTTACTCTCGCAACGAATGCAATGCCCATCCAGAAATTGAAAACGTAGCTGCACTGAAAGAAAGAAAAACTCCAATTTCTGGGCGTACGACGAATCTCTCGCATCTTACGACTTCAATTTGATTGTGGGGATAATCGAGTCTCTAAGCCGCTAAGAAGCCGGCTCCATCTGAGGGAAATCGGTTCTCGACGCGTCAGAGTTAAAACGATTGATGGCAATTATCACTTTCCTAACCCGAAGCTGTCGACAGCTACAAACCTGCCGAAGCAGTGCCGCAGAAAGAAATAAATTACTTTCATTTCTTTCCATCTTACATTAATAAGGCGGCGAAATGGGGATTGACGATCTAACTCTACGACAGTCATAACGGAAGGAGACACCCGTCGCAAATGCCTGCGTATTCCAGGAACTTTCGTCCCTTGTGTGCGAAACTTTCCGAGAGATGGACTTTTCGCAAGCGAACGTCGTTCATTTTTGGCGACAGATATCGTCGATATATTCTCTCTTCTGGCCTTGAACAACGAAATACCGTGATGTCATGTATTCATGATCATGTCAGAATCATTATCAAAATATAGAGGTTTCGTCATGACATGAATGCGCCATCAATACCGACCCCCCCGCCATGATTGAGCCCTGGTGATATCGAGATATCTGGTGATATATAGGTCGACGATATCGATACTTTAAAAGTCCATGTCCAGCCCTAGGAATAGGGCGACTATTTTCTGATCAAGCCAGTTTCCTTGTCTGTTTCACTCCATCCACTCTACTTAGCTTAAATAGTTTATCTTTCGTCTTTAAAGCCGTGCCAGGACGACGTCCACTGTGGTAATTTCGCAAACTTGACCAATTTGATCGGGGTTTCTTGCATGATTGAGGCAGGCCTTAGCATGCATCTGATTGCGCATCGACTAAGTGACTACCGACCGGCCTTGGCCGATACAGTATCAGGATTGGGCCAATCTATGAACGGGAACGAGGATCAGGTCACCCTCGCATCACCACGCCCCGGGATGACCGATATATGAGGATGCAGATTTTCCGAGACCTATTTAGTTCTACCCTTGTTCATGAAAGGTACTGTTGAGGTACTGGACGGGCCAAATGCCTACTTGAGGACTGTGTACCGGCATTTAATTATACAGGGACAGCGTTCTAGATGACCTGTCATCAGGACCCCCCAATGACCAGTTCATCGTCAGACCAGGCGAAATTGGTGTGCTCGGCAGAACAGGAGGATTGAAGAGTGGCGAGAAAATTGTCTTCTTAAAAAATCCCGCTTTTGCTTGGAACTCAATGATGGACGAGTTCGAGAGCGTCGCCTGCCGACCGAGTGGTTTCTGGAGGCGTGCATTTCGGAGCATGACCGTCATAGTGGAGACAGCGTCAGGGTATAGGGAGTCATTAACCTCAACAGGCGATCTCAATTTGTGGGAAAAAAATTCATGAAAATCTCACTGGCCAGCGTTACATGCATGACATCCTGCAGCCAGTACAGTAAAGTAAATAACGAAGTGAAAAGTAATAAATTAAGAACAACTTCCTTCATGGAGTTTTCCTCAATCACCGTTCGCGACTAACTTTCTTGCGAATTCCTTTCCAATTCTCCGTTTTCCGAACCGAAATCCTTTCGCAGAAGAAAGCCTACATCCAGCCAGGAGTTCTCAATGAAAAAATCCTCCATCCCATCTCGAGGATGCTCGTAAAGTGAGCTGCAGCTGCATGCTGTGGTGCGAGGAGTTACAGTCGGCGAAACAATTGAGGAAGAAATGGAAGGAGAGAAAATAGAAGCGAAATAAATGCTTCCTGAGTTTCAATCTCTATTTCTTCTAGTAACCTTCAGGAGAACAGGGGGTTTTGTGGACTGTTTCTCCATTTCATTCAACACCATATTCCGGTTGCGATGACAACCAAATGTTTGCAGTTCTCGACTCGACGTGCTTGTGCTGCAGCTAGCCTCGGTCGATGTAGCAGTCCCCGACGGAAATTAACAAATCCCTAGGAGCCGATCCGCAGGCAATCAGTGCTTGGTTAGAAGTAACTCTCAACGCGAACCACGCTAAAATTCTCGCGTTTTCGGGATTATTCTCGTAGGAGAACGACATTCTAAAGTTTAGAGACTTAAATATCAGAATGATATTTATATGTCTGAAATTTCGTTCCGTTTTTTTTTTGCAATGGGTTTTTTGCAGATGGTTAAAGGGTCGGCAGCAAGAGAGAGGTGAATTTCACTAGTGGTAAAATTAGATTTATAGATTTGTTAGATTATAATTAGATTAATTAATTAGATTTATTTCATTTAAGCGCAATAATCCTTTAGTAAGAGAAAGTAATCCGTTAGTACGAGAAAGGAAAAGGAGAGGATCGAGGACGACGGAAAAACTGAGAGACACTGTTTACATGGGCAGATCAGGCGTGTCCTTTATATTAAGACCGGAAAATGGAGAGAAAACATTGTAACTGTACTTTCCTGGTTTCATCAATAATTACTCCGTTTTCACCTGTAACATTATGTGCACTAAGACATGTCTCCCATTTTAAAGAAGGAAAACATGACTTTCATGCAATGAAAGAATTTGCTTGCCAAGTAAGCCACGGAAATAACATTTCCAGTCTATGCCTGAAGGGGACTATGTCACAATGTACTCACAAATAAGGGTCAGTGGCATGCATCTTTTAGGAGGCCTTGGAAACATTCTGCTTTCCTTCAAAGGACATGTACCCTTCTCAAATAGAGCATTTCATACAAATTGGAGAGAAAAGGAAATGCAGAAAATGTATAAATAGAAATAATGAAAATTCCTTAGAAACAACTTTCGATCGTTACCTGCCGTCTTGGAATATCTACACCATCCGAATAGAAACTTCACTCTGGAAAGAGGGCGTATAGAAGACTGGAAATGGTCCTTCCCTCCTGTTCCTATAACCCTTCTGCAAATAAGGACACGGAATAAAGGTGTAACGGGCTTCTGGATCAATGCAGTTGCCAAGAGAGCATGGCAACGATTGGAAATTTGTTTGCGTTTCTGCATACTCCAGTTCAACTTTAGTTTTGGAGGAGCTCTTATTTTCGTCGTTTTCTTCAAAGCCAAGTGCCAAGTTTAACATGCGGCATGGAGGTATGTTCTCCATTATATGGACAATTTAATTTTAAATATACGAACTTCATTTACAAGGTCTGAGGCAAAAGCAGCAATAGGAATCTGACCAAGAAACTCGATAGGAAACAGGAAGCTGCCCAACGAGGGAAGGAACGATCAATACTGAACGTGACTTTCAAAGACAGGTTGACGAATACCTGGATTCTTGAGGAACATCTTGGATTCAGACTCGGCTAGAGAACATCGCGAATATAAAGGATGCAGCACGTAAATGTATTGGACATCTGCCGAAACTGGAGGGACCGAGGAAATCATCGAATGATGCGTAAGAGGATCCAGGAACAACGGAAGACATAGGCTGCGATGGAGAGATGAAATAGTGAAGAAAGCGGTTGAAACATGGAGAGGAAACGGAATAGATCAAGATGGATTGATTTGATGCCGGATGGAAGAGACATTCATCCAGCTATAGATCGATGATGGCTGCTGATGAGGATGATGACGATGCTTATCATGAATTCCACATTCTAAAGAAAGAAAAGCATTTTAATCTCTTTGCGTTGTTTCCCTCCCTTTTTACTCCAGAAGAGCACAATATGGATGAATGTGATTAATTTTCCTCTACTTTCACTTAATCAGAGTAAAAGTGAATGAAACTAGAGTGAGGTGCGAAAAACGACAGAAGCGCAAAGGGGCTTCAGCACATTCCCATTACTTCATTCTTTATTCGCAGCGATGACTTCAGGATGAGATCATTTTCCAAACTATTGAAACTGTTCGCCTCCCGAGACATTCTTGACAGGGCCCGGAGGAACCCACGAAATTCACAGCAAAACCTTTGTAATGTTTTTATGACTCCTGAATGACTAAGGCAGACGACCTCATTTGGCCCCATCGTGCGAGAGTTATGGGCTCCTGTATCCCCAGAATCGATAGTCGGCAGCGTTGAAGTGGGGAAATCGCGGAGGCCAGCGAGCCGGTCTGCGTCGTCCGATCCAACTGCCTGTCGGCTCCTATCTCCAGGTATGACAGATTACAGCATCATATGTTCCGACTTCATTTAAGGCCTGCGAACTACCGACCTTCCGATGGATCTTGTGAACTGATTTTGAGCACCCAGAACTCGTTCGTCTTCTGATATGGATACCGAGCTTACGTTCAGAGTTCATTCCTCATCCTGCTCGTCTTCATTTTGGTTTTAATGGCATAGGGAAGGACCACTTCCTCGATCACGATTGAGCATCCCACGAGAATCACTGCCGGAACCCGGCCGTGCAGAGAGAAAGGTGCTTCGTCTCCGTTCTAGATATCAGATGGGAATACCGCGACATCCCCTTTTGTCGAGTTCCGTATCCGTCCTCCATTTCCTCGTCTTCCGTTCCAATCATCTGCCTCGCAGCTCGCATCAGCCTAAACCTCAGATCCGCCAGAGTGCAAGCTGACTGCACAGGGAGGAGAATACGCGGGGAAGCAGAACGTGCACTGGGATGGTCCCTGACGTGACGTAAGAAGGGAATTTAAAAGATGATTTTGAAAATTTTCTGGGAATTTTCTTCGTTGATATATTTCTTTCATTTATTTTCCGTCATTCTCGATGTGCAACGGCGACGAAAACCGTAAACGACAAATCACGTCGCAGCGAGGAACGCCCCACATCCATCGCCTTCCGCCACTCTCGAAGGTGCGAGCGATGAGGAATTCGCACCGCGCATTGCACCCGCATTCACCCCTGTCGGTCGCGGGTGGGGATGCTGCCGAAAGGCACGGCAGAACGTTCTCGACGGCGGATCTCTGGGTCTCGTGCGAAAGACCGTGGGCTTCCCTGGAGGATTCGGAAGTTGCGACGGAAGTTCTGATCACCGCGGGTGGAGGTTGCTCACTCTCGCCAGCCATTCGACTCCTACGACGCGCAAGGGCAAACTCCGCGTTTGGCAAAGGACGCTCATCTACAGTTCCTCGTTCTTGCATCTTTCTCTTTCTCTCTCCCTCTCTCCCTCTTCCGTCCACTTGCAATCGCTCTTCTCCGGCTACAATCGGCCATGATGATACGCGCGATATATTCATTTTCAAATTTGCATTTTAAAAAATTCCCGGCCATTCGTTGGCTTTCTTTTGGCCTTTTTTGCCTTCAATGTCCCGTTACTCATTCTCCCGCCACAACATTATTTTTGCTTGAGTAAAACGGAGAGTCATTGAAAGCTGAAACCTAGCATGGACGTGCCTACCGAGAAATTCAGGAAACATGAAACATTTTAGATCCTTGCCCTGGGGGCATATTTTTGTGAGTCGGCGTTTTAAAGTACATGAATTGTATATGACATTTGCAAGTCGTTGCTCGTTGATATCCAGCTCTGAGTAAGATTGATTCCAGAGCTCGAGCATTTCCTTCCGGTACGCTCCTGGCGCATCGGATCGTGCTTGATAGTAAACCAGCATGACGTCAATGTTCATGGATTTTGTCCACTTCATACGTTTCCGTGCGGGGGGCATATTTTCTGTAGCAAAGACCCAGCTCTGTCCCAGGGGCCGGGGTTGACAGTCGACCTTGACTGTCAACCCCGGCCCCTGGGACAGAGCTGGGTCTTTCACCAGTAGCCCTTACTCCCACTTCTGCCTGGTGAGAGCCCCAGGACGCCAACTTTTCACTGACTGCACCGGTAGACCTGCAGCCAGCGCGGTCCTTTTTATCCTGGGCGACGGCCGAGCCTGTATGAATTTTTTTCTTAGTTGTGGCATCATCATGTTTCCATGAGTGGGAGGACCTGGCTGGTGAGGCGCATAGGCCACAGCCACCTGTTGCACTGGGTGCACATGGTGATCCTCTGATCCATGGGGCACCACGGCCGTTGGACTGTCGAGAGTTTCATCCGCCCTTTTATCGGTGAAGTGCCCAGCACCGTGTCCTTCAGAATTAGGCGAGTATGAGGTCTGGGATGTGGTTCATCCCCCCTCATATCTCAAAAATACCGGCAAGGATGCCGGCAAAGGATGCTGGCCGTGCCCAAGATTGCTGTACGCTGGAGGATATCGAGTGAGATTTCACACTCCAG
>CAJPEV010001688.1:5678-58549 GCA_905338385.1 Darwinula stevensoni
CTCTCACATCCTAACCTCACTACCTTTTATGGAAAATGGGCTCAACTACAGATGTATCCTGCTTTGTTTTCTGGTGGCTTTCACTAATTCAAATGCAGTCCAACCTGTCTGAGAATGTGAGGAAGGAATTTAACATTCAGTGCTTAGGTCATAGCCAGACTTGAACCAGAAAATCACTTGAGGCCTGAACCTAGTGCCCACCAATCCCAATCTTATTTCCAGCAGAAGTAGGGGAAGGTGGAGTAATTGGATGCCAAGCATTATTAGATAAATTGGCTGGTGTTCCAAAACTAGGGAGGATTTTTGAAAAACAAATAATGTTAATTTTGTAGCCTGTCTTTACTACTTCAGCCTACCTATCCATTGCTGCATTTTACCTTTCAATGTCCTTTAGGTGTGGCAAAAGTTTAAGGCACATAGAAAAAGTTTGCTTTGTAAATTAGGATCATTTTGATGGAAACAAAGCATGCTGTTGTGTTGGTTTTGGTGTCATTATGAAAAAAATTTTTTTACTGAACCCTAATTAAATGCTAATGCAGTGTTTTACAGAAGTGCATCCAATAGCCTGAAACAACCATGTCTGTAGGGTTATTTGATGCTTTTTTTATGTGTTATCTATCAATTTTTTTTATTTGTTTGAGAAGGTTGACAATCAGTAGATCTCTTGAATTACTAAGCTGATTTGCAACATTACATTCCTGTGGCTATTTCCTTGTATCATACAGTTTTGTATATGCATATCTCAAAATTGATTAACATTCTGTACATGATGGAGAGAAATGAAAAGGCTGATGAAATTTGCCTTAACCCTATGCATCACAGGATTATTTTTAAAGATTTATTTTAGTGGTTTAGGTTTCACATGACCTAAATGCACTGTTCCTTACGGACTCAACCAAAAAAAAAAGGGTCTAAAAACGTACGGACGATGACCAACTTGGTCCACACAAAGACTTGTGGAGACACTGACATTCCCTTTTTTCTGTTCCTTTGTGAGGTGTAATGTTCAGAAGTAAGCCTGTGTTTTCCATGTTTCTGTGTTTTCAAACACACCACTGAAACGTCACCCTGTTACCAATCAACGCATAAGAAAAACTTGAAAAGTTGCCATATGTCTATAAGACAATCACAACTACAGCACACTATTTTTTCTTACCTTTAGGTTCACACTTTCTGCTTCCACAAAATTTTTGCAAATTTCTTTTTTTCATTTGCTTTGGCAATACAACCTCCCTCAACAACAATGAAGTGTAGCTCATATTCAGCGAGCAGCCTGGACAGCACCAGGGATTCTGTGATGCACTGAAGGGGCGGCAGTGCCATCCACTGCATGGCAGACACTCAAAACTATGATATGTTTCAAAACACCTCTATGATGCAAAGGGTTAAGGTTACTGAACCTGGACATGCATTTAGGGAGATGATATACTCTATTCAGTGTTTCTTATCAATGAAGTAGATGTTGCAGTTGGCGAGAGCACTGTTTTCTAATGGTTAATTGAGAACAATGGTTAAAGGACTCCTTGTAATCTTTGTAGTCATGGGGGCTGCTGCTTCAAGGACTAGGTGCAAGTTGTTTGTATGTATATGATAATAGTCATTATACCCTGTGAAGGGATGTGACAACCCTTCTACTTCAGGTGATGCAGGGATAGAAGAGAAAAGGAGAGCATTTCAGAGCATTGGGTAAATGTGTTACATGCCACCCATTCCCCCCCCTTCCCCCTTCCTAAGAACTTGACCATTATGAATGATCATGGTGCAAGAAGCCAACTACTGTAAAAACCCCTTTTTTCCATGTGGTTTTTTTTTTTTTTTCAAACAAGCACTGACTATGATCCCACAAATGAAACATTTAGTAAAAAGCAAATTTAATGCATACCCCTACATGCATGAAGGCATGTTTTCACTCTCATGCCCCTTCATGCTCTCTAGCACATGAATGCCATGTTTACTCTTCCTAGAAGCATGAATTCATCAAAAGTGGCTTCCAAAATGCCAGACATACATAGGCACTGAAGTTTGATTGAGATATACAATATTATATGAAATTCTATGCCATGAAGTTGCAATGCAAAGAATATTGTGTGATTTAACCCTTTCAATGCCATTGACATGTATACACATCTGTCACTTCAAGTATGTACCATTCTTGGTCCATAGTGCAGTGTTAGTAAATCTAGTCAATTGGGTGTTCATCAATTCATTACCTTCACTACTAAGAAGAATGTGCATAATTCAAATTATTACCATCTTTCTCAAAACAGACAAGAGCCTGAAATATACTTGCATAGTACAGCAGTTCCCAGACTTCTTTTAACCATAACCCACTTGCTGATGTACAAAAAATTTTGCAACCCACCAGAATTCAGAATGAGGTATTTTCAAAGTAATTATGACATGAAGAAAACTGTTAGACATTTTCTGCAGGACATTTTTCATCCTGAGTGGATGTGGATATAGTGATTTTTTTTACAGGGCAAATGTACACGACCCACCTTGATGCCTCTCATGACCCACCAGTGGGTCACAACCCACAGTTTGGGAACTGCTGGCATAGGGGGTGCTGCCTAAAAAAAAACTCGGCATTGAAAGGGTTAATGGCAAGCAGAAGGACAGCAGGCATAATTAAAAAAAATATATGATATGGATGTGAGTTTAGGTCCTGTGAACCTATCAACTTAACCATGAAAACCAGGGATGTAGCCAGGGGGGTGTCCTGGGTGTCTAGACACCCCCCGAAACGAAGCAAGATTTCATGAAAGAAGGAGTATGAGAACCATGGTTATGGTTAAGTTGGTTAAGTTGGGGGGGGCATTTCGTCATCTCATGAGCCTGAAAGAGCCTCATAAGACATCCCCCGAAAATAATTCCTGGCTACGTCTCTGATGAAAACTTTGCCTCATGAAAAAAGAGGTTTCACAGTTTGCGACCAATATATAGACAATAGTGAAAGGTCTGAGTTTGAGTTGTCCATTGGAATAGGTAATATTACCCACTCTGTCAGGCTTGATGAATGGAACTGATAGAACATGATGGAGGGAAGGACTGAGGATTTAGTTGTGATTGAGTGGTGGATAAACTGCTGAGCACTGCAAGCATTGTGAAGGAACACTATGTGTATTACATACAACAATGAAAAAACTAGTGGAACTTTAGTAGGATGAGAAGTTAAGAGTGAATTTCAGCTGAAGGACTCTTGCTTATACAGATACTATGCCCCCAAAATCATCCAGTAGCTTTATAGCAGAAATCACTAGATTGATTCCAGGGGTGCCACCAGAAAACTCAAAAGGGGGTAATACAGGTAGCAGTGCAATGAGGACCCAAGTGTGGGTGGGGGTACTAAGCAAAGGATCAAGGGGAAAAGAGAATGCTAGGGCAAGTTGTGTCCTGGATTGGTTTTAGACTTACTCTTAAGCATATGGACAACCTTTTTTAGAGTTGCCTATGACTAAACAAATAGTGAATGTACTGAAAAAGCCTTGTAATTTGGACAACCAAGACATGGGTAGATATGCCTCACCTTCATTGTGTTTCTGTTATCACTGGCAAGGGGTGCAGAGTGTGGTGGTACTGAAAAATACCATCAGTGAGGCACTTAATTAACATGAGAAAATCTGGTGTGTCATCTCTCACTACAGCAGGCTGGTGCCCCTACAACTGAACATGTACTGTTCTCTGTTGAAATGCTCTGGAACACTTAATATGAAAAATGAAGTGCATGCATCTTCATCTGAAAGAGGCCTACCATGTAGGGGGTGAGAGCCTACTTTTCTTCATTCACCCATACCCTTGCTCATAGGAAATGTAGACTTTTTTTTACCTGTATTATGGCATCATAATTATGTCCCCCTCTCCAACAAGGGAAATATATCTGTGATATTATTGTTGTGTCACTTTCAAAAACACTGAAAGCACAAAAATAGGCAAACCGTCATTGCACTTTACCATTCCCCATATCCCCTGGATTTGTCACTTTTACACTTCTTTCTCTACACCTTGTTTAAGCCTCCAATGGAAGAAAAATGTTATTCTGCTCTGCAGGCAATTTTATGGAATGTGAATGCCGTCCTTAGACCATTAGGGTTGAAGACGTCTGTGTTTTCAATAACACGGTTGACTCCATATGATGAAACACTCACAGGACCAGTGCACTTTATTCTATAATCTGGAGTATTCTTATAACTGGAACTACCCTATTGTATTGTAACATAAATCAGGGCCATGCACTGATATTCCATTAAGTGGAGTTGACTGTACCAGAAATGTGATGCTGGTGCAAAGTATCAGATAAGGAATGTTCTGAAGGACACCCCGCATAAGAATTTTAACACTTTTGTCTGAACTGCGGGTTCAGTGCCCATGCTTGTATGAGGTCATATAGCCAAAAGTAGGAGGATGAGACTTTCAGGGATGTTTATATTACCCTATGAACACATAAGGTGTTCAAAAGCATATTGTGCCATGACCTCAGAGTGGNGTTAGTAAATCTAGTCAATTGGGTGTTCATCAATTCATTACCTTCACTACTAAGAAGAATGTGCATAATTCAAATTATTACCATCTTTCTCAAAACAGACAAGAGCCTGAAATATACTTGCATAGTACAGCGGTTCCCAGACTTCTTTTAACCATAACCCACTTGCTGATGTACAAAAAATTTTGCAACCCACCAGAATTCAGAATGAGGTATTTTCAAAGTAATTATTACATGAAGAAAACTGTTAGACATTTTCTGCAGGACATTTTTCATCCTGAGTGGATGTGGATATAGTGATGTTTTTTACAGGGCAAATGTACACGACCCACCTTGATGCCTCTCATGACCCACCAGTGGATCACAACCCACAGTTTGGGAACTGCTGGCATAGGGGGTGCTGCCTAAAAAAAACTCAGCATTGAAAAGGTTAATGACAAGCAGAAGGACAGCAGGCATAATTTAAAAAAATATATGATGTGGATGTGAGTTTAGGTACTGTGAACCTATCAACTTAACCAGGAAAACCAGGGATGTAGCCAGGGGGGTGTCCTGGGTGTCTAGACACCCCCCGAAATGAAGCAAGATTTCATGAAAGAAGGAGTATGAGAATTGGGGGGGGGGGGGCATTTCGTCATCTCATGAGCCTGAAAGAGCCTCATAAGACATTCCCTGAGAATAATTCCTGGCTACGTCCCTGATGAAAACTTTGCCTCATGAAAAAAGAGGTTTCACAGTTTGTGACCAATATATTGACAATAGTGAAAGGTCTGAGTTGCCCATTGGAATAGGTAATATTACCCACTCTGTCAGGTTTGATGAATGGAACTGATAGAACATGATGGAGGGAAGGACTGAGGATTTAGTTGTGATTAAGTGGTGGATAAACTGCTGAGCACTGCAAGCATTATGAAGGAACACTATGTGTATTACATACAACAATGAAAAAACTAGTGGAACTTTAGTAGGATGAGAAGTTAAGAGTGAATTTCAGCTGAAGGACTCTCTTGCTTATACAGATACTGTGCCCCCAAAATCATCCAGTAGCTTTATAGCAGAAATCACTAGATTGATTCCAGGGGTGCCACCAGAAAACTCGAAAGGGGGGTAATACAGGTAGCAGTGCAATGAGGACCCAAGTGTGGGTGGGGGTACTAAGCAAAGGATCAAGGGAAAAAGAGAATGCTAGGGCAAGTTGTGTCCTGGATTGATTTTAGACTTACTCTTAAGCATATGGACAACCTTTTTTAGAGTTGCCTATGACTAAACAAATAGTGAATGTACTGAAAAAGCCTTGTAATTTGGACAACCAAGACATGGGTAGATACGCCTCACCTTCATTGTGTTTCTGTTATCACTGGCAAGGGGTGCAAAGTGTGGTGGTACTGAAAGATACCATCAGTGAGGCACTTAATTAACATGAGAAAATCTGGTGTGTCATCTCTCACTACAGCAGGCTGGTGCCCCTACAACTGAACATGTACTGTTCTCTGTTGAAATGCTCTGGAACACTTAATATGAAAAATGAAGTGCATGCATCTTCCTCTGAAAGAGGCCTGCCATGTAGGGGGTGAGAGCCTACTTTTCTTCATTCACCCATACCCTTGCTCATAGGAAATGTAGACTTTTTTTACCTGTATTATGGCATCATAATTAGGTCTCCCTCTCCAACAAGGGAAATATATCTGTGATATTATTGTTGTGTCACTTTCAAAAACACTGAAAGCACAAAAATAGGCAAACCGTCATTGCACTTTACCATTCCCCGTATCCCCTGGATTTGTCACCTTTACACTTCTTTCTCTACACCTTGTTTAAGCCTCCAATGGAAGAAAAATGTTATTCTGCTCTGCAGGCAATTTTATGGAATGTGAATGCTGTCCTTAGACCATTAGGGTTGAAGACGTCTGTGTTTTCAATAACACGGTTGACTCCATATGATGTGGAGTTGACTGTACCAGAAATGTGATGCTGGTGCAAAGCATCAGATAAGGAATGTTCTGAAGGACACCCTGCATAAGAATTTTAACACTTTGTCTGAACTGCGGGGTCAGTGCCCATGCTTGTATGAGGTCATATAGCCAAAAGTAGGAGGATGAGACTTTCAGGGATGTTTATATTACCTATGAACACATAAGGTGTTCAAAAGCATATTGTGCCATGACCTCAGAGTGGCAATTTCTTCTCCGACTCACCCTTTTTTCATCTTCTTTGTGACACATGCTATAGTCAAGTGAAAGAACTTGTATCAATTCTTTTGACATTGAATTCTTGCTTGAACTTGGAACAAGAAAATTGTTTTCCTATCATGGTAGCTATACACATATCCATGAATGTCTCCTGTAAAATATTCAGGCAATGGAAATACTCTAAAAATGCCTGTGTCTTTCATAGGAGGAAATGGTTGTTTGTAAACTTTGACATATTCATGACTGCTGGCACTTGATTAATCATAATTTTTCTGACTTTTTCACCATAAAACTAAAGTAANGTTAGTAAATCTAGTCAATTGGGTGTTCATCAATTCATTACCTTCACTACTAAGAAGAATGTGCATAATTCAAATTATTACCATCTTTCTCAAAACAGACAAGAGCCTGAAATATACTTGCATAGTATAGCAGTTCCCAGACTTCTTTTAACCATAACCCACTTGCTGATGTACAAAAAATTTTGCAACCCACCAGAATTCAGAATGAGGTATTTTCAAAGTAATTATGACATGAAGAAAACTGTTAGACATTTTCTGCAGGACATTTTTCATCCTGAGTGGATGTGGATATAGTGATTTTTTTTACAGGGCAAATGTACACGACCCACCTTGATGCCTCTCATGACCCACCAGTGGGTCACAACCCACAGTTTGGGAACTGCTGGCATAGGGGGTGCTGCCTAAAAAAAAACTCGGCATTGAAAGGGTTAATGGCAAGCAGAAGGACAGCAGGCATAATTAAAAAAAATATATGATATGGATGTGAGTTTAGGTCCTGTGAACCTATCAACTTAACCATGAAAACCAGGGATGTAGCCAGGGGGGTGTCCTGGGTGTCTAGACACCCCCCGAAACGAAGCAAGATTTCATGAAAGAAGGAGTATGAGAACCATGGTTATGGTTAAGTTGGTTAAGTTGGGGGGGGCATTTCGTCATCTCATGAGCCTGAAAGAGCCTCATAAGACATCCCCCGAAAATAATTCCTGGCTACGTCTCTGATGAAAACTTTGCCTCATGAAAAAAGAGGTTTCACAGTTTGCGACCAATATATAGACAATAGTGAAAGGTCTGAGTTTGAGTTGTCCATTGGAATAGGTAATATTACCCACTCTGTCAGGCTTGATGAATGGAACTGATAGAACATGATGGAGGGAAGGACTGAGGATTTAGTTGTGATTGAGTGGTGGATAAACTGCTGAGCACTGCAAGCATTGTGAAGGAACACTATGTGTATTACATACAACAATGAAAAAACTAGTGGAACTTTAGTAGGATGAGAAGTTAAGAGTGAATTTCAGCTGAAGGACTCTTGCTTATACAGATACTATGCCCCCAAAATCATCCAGTAGCTTTATAGCAGAAATCACTAGATTGATTCCAGGGGTGCCACCAGAAAACTCAAAAGGGGGTAATACAGGTAGCAGTGCAATGAGGACCCAAGTGTGGGTGGGGGTACTAAGCAAAGGATCAAGGGGAAAAGAGAATGCTAGGGCAAGTTGTGTCCTGGATTGGTTTTAGACTTACTCTTAAGCATATGGACAACCTTTTTTAGAGTTGCCTATGACTAAACAAATAGTGAATGTACTGAAAAAGCCTTGTAATTTGGACAACCAAGACATGGGTAGATATGCCTCACCTTCATTGTGTTTCTGTTATCACTGGCAAGGGGTGCAGAGTGTGGTGGTACTGAAAAATACCATCAGTGAGGCACTTAATTAACATGAGAAAATCTGGTGTGTCATCTCTCACTACAGCAGGCTGGTGCCCCTACAACTGAACATGTACTGTTCTCTGTTGAAATGCTCTGGAACACTTAATATGAAAAATGAAGTGCATGCATCTTCATCTGAAAGAGGCCTACCATGTAGGGGGTGAGAGCCTACTTTTCTTCATTCACCCATACCCTTGCTCATAGGAAATGTAGACTTTTTTTTACCTGTATTATGGCATCATAATTATGTCCCCCTCTCCAACAAGGGAAATATATCTGTGATATTATTGTTGTGTCACTTTCAAAAACACTGAAAGCACAAAAATAGGCAAACCGTCATTGCACTTTACCATTCCCCATATCCCCTGGATTTGTCACTTTTACACTTCTTTCTCTACACCTTGTTTAAGCCTCCAATGGAAGAAAAATGTTATTCTGCTCTGCAGGCAATTTTATGGAATGTGAATGCCGTCCTTAGACCATTAGGGTTGAAGACGTCTGTGTTTTCAATAACACGGTTGACTCCATATGATGAAACACTCACAGGACCAGTGCACTTTATTCTATAATCTGGAGTATTCTTATAACTGGAACTACCCTATTGTATTGTAACATAAATCAGGGCCATGCACTGATATTCCATTAAGTGGAGTTGACTGTACCAGAAATGTGATGCTGGTGCAAAGTATCAGATAAGGAATGTTCTGAAGGACACCCCGCATAAGAATTTTAACACTTTTGTCTGAACTGCGGGTTCAGTGCCCATGCTTGTATGAGGTCATATAGCCAAAAGTAGGAGGATGAGACTTTCAGGGATGTTTATATTACCCTATGAACACATAAGGTGTTCAAAAGCATATTGTGCCATGACCTCAGAGTGGCAATTTCTTCTCCGACTCACCTTTTTTTCATCTTCTTTGTGACACATGCTATAGTCAAGTGAAAGAACTTGTATAAATTCTTTTGACATTGAATTCTTGCTTGAACTTGGAACAAGAATATTGTTTTCCTATCATGGTAGCTAAACACATATCCATGAATGTCTCCTGTAAAATATTCAGGCAATGGAAATACTCTAAAAATGCCTGTGTCTTTCATAGGAGGAAATGGTTGTTTGTAAACTTTGACATATTCATGACTGCTGGCACTTGATTATTCATAATTTTTCTGACTTTTTCACCATAAAACTAAAGTAATTTCACACTTTCCAAAGCAATGTAATTTCTGAATTCTTTTATTGACTGCACAGTTAGGATACACCATTTTTTTTTTTTTTTTTTTATATCCATTAAGTACTCAAATGCATTTTTCTTCCTCCAAACTGTATAAATGGTGGCTTATGGGCTCAGTGACCCTCATATATTTTCATCTGCAGTATTTTATTTATGTAGCCTTTATTTTTTGCTGAGAAAGTGACAGGCTTGCAACAATATCAAATTTAACCTCTATCCTGTATCCAGTGTTGCATCCTGTCCTACAGTGAACCCTTGAACCCTTTACTGGTTTTGATGCAATATTATGCATCTTGTCCTTGTGTGCCATTTGTTTTTGTCTAAATACTAGGTATCTGTAATATCTTCTTGTAAACTAATTGTTTTCTGCATAATACTGCAAGTCTGTTGGTGCTTGGTTGTGGTAAATTTTGTACACCAATGCACAGACAAAGACATGGCATTTAAAAATTAAGTCAGTGTACACATGGCTACCAGAATTGAAGTACTTGAGGGGTTAAATCTGGTCTAGACCAACATTTCATGAGGCTTGGCATAGCCTCACATGTTGCCTTTGGATCTCCTTTTTTCTAATGCTCCTATCAGCTCCCTGCCACAAGCTAAAGGAGGAAGGAAATAATGTTGAAAATACTGGAAGTTTAATGCCCACTGATGCCTAACAACCAATATCACTTGGAATCTTTGATATGTTTCATTTCTGAAATCAACAGTCATTGTGCCCATTGTTGAATGACATCAGCTTTTGCTCTTTGAAGCTATTATGTATGTGTGACAGGTAAGACATTGCTCCAGTTGTATGATGGACATGGCTATTTTTTTTACAGAGTATTCTGTCATATTGTTTTCATGCTGAATGCCCTCATACTAATAGAAGTGGTTCTCAGGACTATGCCAACATTGAAAATGCAGGAGCCTAAAGTCATTTTCAATTTTTTTTTCCTTGTAGCAATTGGGAGCCTTTTGAATCCAGTATCCATTCCATATGCAGTGCAATGTGTCAAAATCTGGCAGGGCCTTCTTGCTTTAGAAAAAGATCCTCACCCAGAAGTGGCTCAACTAGCACACAGTGTCATATCTTCCATCACCTCCAAGGTTCCTGTACTTCCTTTCAAGTTATTAACTGAGTAGGAGTGAAAATGGCTTGCAGCATCTTGTTCAAACCAATTAATAATAATGGTTTTTGTATTTACATCTATTTTACTTGCAGTAGTTCATCAGAAAGGTTGGTTGGATTCAGATTAAAAGTTGGGAAGTTGAATTGAAATCATGTTTCTGTTCTTTAGGCACATTCTACCTCCAGAGACATCACTGCTTCAGCATCCCCATCATCATCTAAAGCCAACCTTACAATGTATGTGTATTTCATATGTGTATATACGCATTTCTTCCTCCATTTTCTTATTTGTTGATTCCTGCTAAGTGCTGGAAGGATGTAATGAACAGTGTGGTTCTTGTGTAGTATTGACCATCAAAGTTTCTTGTTTTTATGCATTATTACCATTGTAGACAACTGTATTCTGAATGCTGTTGAGCTGAGACCTCCTTGTAATACTTCATTTGCATTGTATTGTTCTGGCCTTAATGGAACATGAACATTCCTTGAAGACAGGTGATGATAGGCATCTTGTGTTCCAGAGGAGGATCTCCACCACACTGTGTGACTCCAGGAACCAGTCCTCAGACATTCTCTGCCCTTCACACCTCCACACCTAACAAGTCTCTCACAAACCGGATTCGAAGAGTCAGTGATCGCCTCTCCTCTTCTCACTCATTTGTACGTCTGTGCCTTGGTGCTTGTGTTCTCTTTTCACTGTCATCAAATTAATGGATCCTGTTTACTTCTTGCCTCTTCTATGGAAGACACAGGAAGAATCCTGTGAAGTCGAATGCATCCATCAGCCTCTGTTGCAAAGCAATTTTGTGGAATGGAGTACAGGACATTTCTCAAGAGCCACTCCAGCCATTCTCCCTGAAATGGACCCTGAAAGTGCCATCTTTCATCATAAGGCATCTCGATACAAGAGAAATGAGTGCCTCCGAAAAGATGCAAGCATTGAGCAGGTGTGTGTGTTGACAAAACGTCTTGATGAGCAGACATTTATCGTTAGAAATCCTCGAGTGCCTGCTGTGGTAAAATTCCATCCCTATGATCCACATTTGGCAGTGGCTGATAAAAGCCACTGCAGTGTGTGGGATTGGGAGAAGGGGAGTCTATTGTGCACATGGCACAACTGCAATGCCAAGGAAGCACGTATCACTGCTCTGGAATATGTGAATGCACATGAGGAGAACTGTCTGTTGGTGGGAACTGATGAAGGAGCTGTTCGTGTTTGGAAGAACTTCCTTCCCTCAGATGAATTTGATGAGGATGTAAAAAATCCAGGAGATCCCCAGCTTGTCACCTCGTGGCAAGTCCTTTCTGAACTCCTGCCCTCCACCAAAGGTAAGTATTTAACTCTCATCCCTGGGTTCACCTTGCATAAAAATAAATAATTGATATTTTTGTGATGCAGGTTCAGGGATTGTGATGCATTGGTCCCAGACAGCCCAGCAGTTGGCCGTATCAGGTGATGTACGTGTTGTTAGACTCTGGGATGTTGCCAAGGAGCTACGAATACTCGACCTTCCCACTGGAGCTGAGAGCTGCATTACCTGCCTCTCCAGAGAAAGAGATGGTACAGAACAAAGTCCATGGACTGTATTTAACATTGGTCTTAGGTGTTTCTGTCACATAACACACAATGATGACTCTTGTTATAGACAGATTGCATTCCTGAAAATCACAGTGTATATCAAATTCGCATAAAACGGGAAACTTATAACATGTAATAATAGGGGTTGTATTCCTGAACGTGCAAGATTTCAACCTTTCAAGATTAAATAAATAAATCTTGATATGTATAAATCTTGCACATTCAGGAACGTAACCCCCACATATAATGAGAGACAACTTTACTCAGCAGAGAACTTGGCAGGAAATTTAGTCCATTTAAATGCATTGGAAATATAGATTGAATACTTAGCACAATACAGGCCTTGAGGTTTTAAGGAAACCAACTATGAGTCCCTAATATTTAATTATTAATTTTTTAAGGTATATGTGGCTTAAATTTTTTAATATTAACCTTGAAACTGTTACCTTACTTCCCATCACTACTGCTATGCACACTATTAAACTTACTTTCTTTTCTTTAATTTACCTTTTGCCATTTTTCTTTCTTTCATGTTTTTTTTTCTAGGATGAAAGTTAAAATAATGTTGATGAACTTATCGTGTATCTTGTCAGCAATATTAATAGCTAGATAACACATTATTTGCATTCCCTACAGGTAGTCCCCTGTTGGTTGCAGGATGTGGGGATGGGTCTGTCCGACTCTATGACATTCGCAAACCTTCAGCTGAAGCAAGAGTTATGACATGGAGAGAGCACAATGGTTACATTCTTGAAGTATTCCTTCAGTCTCTACCCACAGGACCCCAGAGGGTCATTAGTGGCTGGTCTGTCTCCTCTCTCTTAAGATTATATTTACTCTTGATTTGATGCCTGTCACATTTATTATTTGATTCTTTCTGGACAAACAGTGTGCCAGGTGATGTGAGGATCTGGGAGTTGAGAAAGCCAACATCTGTAAGCTGTAAGGTCACTTCCCCAATGATGACTGCCATGACTGTCCATCCTCAGGCCAATATCTATGCATGGTGTGTCTCTTGTCTCTCTTCTATAATTGAGTACTATAAGTATGTGTATTTCATCAAGATTGCTCAACTCTTTCTTGGTGTTGCCTTTTTTGCAGTGAGTGTATTTAAATTTGCACTGACATGACACCTGTGTTTCTTACAGTGGATCAGTGAACCAGTTCATTGGTGTGTACACAACAAGTGGAGAGCAGCTGAGTGCCATCAAGTATCACGATGGGTTCATGGGTCAGCGGATTGGCCCAGTTAGCTGCCTCACATTCCATCGACACCTGGTTCGACTTGCTGCAGGCAGTACAGATGCTTTCATCAGTGTATACTCACTCAAGTGAATTCTACCTAGGTGATAAGCATGATGGAAGATTGAGTGATACAGGTACTTCCCTTCTTGAGTGCCTTCTCTAGGATCTATACTTTGCTCAAAGCTTTGTCCCCAACTGGTTAGGATTTATTTATGTGAAGCAGAGATGTTGTCATCTCGTATCCAATTGAGATGTGAAATATCATTATGCTGATATTGATTACAATAGTGATGTTTTTTAGCATTCAGCTTCAGTGGTTATGTGCAATTTTGACATTTTGAAAGGCAATCCCTGGCATGCCATTTTCTCTTATCAGAGGGAATACTTGATAATTGCAGTCATGCTAGGTGGTTATATGGGTTCATCAATCACTCACATCAGCTGATGGATCTTGAGTATCCTATGTTTAGGTAGGAAGAGGTTAAATTGTGCTGTAATATGTCTTTTTCTTAGTTGGCTGATTCCTGGATCAAAACCTGGCCATGGAATCCTTGTGCATATATGCACCCCACTAGTAGTACCCTTAGTGGTACTTGCCTGAGAATTGAGTTCAGTTAATGTCTGAAATGGATTTGAATTCCATATATGATATAATGAGCATTAAAATGCAACAATACTATCTGTAGCATCAGGCTACAAGAAGAATCTCATCAGGTCATAACATGTGTTTCAGTTGTAGCTTTTTGAACTCATGGCATTCCCTTTAGGAGATACCATATTTTCAACTGTACTTCTTCAAAATCATCCTTGCTGCTTTTAAGCAGTATGAAAACAGTCAATAATGATGGTGAACTAGTATATTTCTTCTTCATCTTTGAGATCACCAGTGAAATACTGAACTGATACCAACAGTGTAGTTGTTGTGTAATCACTCTGATCCAAATTGGCTAATCAAGATCATTTCGGCTGCAGTCTTTTGGGCCTGTTCACTTTCAAACATATTCATCAAGATTTTGTATCGTCATAATTCATCCAGTGAGAAAGAGAATTTGCTTATGTTTTTCTAGCACCCAAGCATAGGTAACATAATGGGAAACAGAATATTCAAGGAAATCAGAAGAACAGTTTGGCAGTATAAATTTTTCATATATATATTTTGGTAGGAGTCTAGTGATTTCATTGAATTGTGTCACAACCGGTGTAGTTCCAGAACCACATGAGATGGGACAGTCCTTGGAAAACAAGGCTGGCATCTTATGGACAGTATTAGTTACCCGAGGTTCACACAATCAGAGAAAATATGTGAAGAATGCTTTTCCTATGGAATAGCTCTTTGGCCTTGAGTTCATTGACCAAGGAATTGTTATGTGATTTGTATCATCATGGAATCAGGCCTTACACATCATGAGATGCTGTTTTCTCATTCCCTTTATGTATGTAAGTTCTGGCTTTCTGCATGGACACTGTTGGCAATATTGATGTGTTGTTCTCTGTAGTTCATATTAAAGTGCCATATAGTTTTTTATTTCTGGACTGAATATGTTTCATCCACTCATTTTCAAAGATTCTAATGGAATTCCATAGTTTTTTTTTACACATTCCACACTATTACTGATGCTGAGGCTACAGGGCTGCCAGTAGTACTGGCATGAGGACTCGTCTGATTTCCTCTCCTGTCCTTGCATTCATTTCTCATTCTTTTCAGATGATGAAAATATGTTGCTGACTTGAAGAATGTTAGTTCTGTTCTCATAGTGTTTCTTCCTTTAGTAGCAGTTGTAGAAGGTGTAGGGTGGGGTCATGGAATTCAGAAAATTGATCTGCTTTCATCCATACATCCCAACAACAATGAATTATTTTTGTACCAAATTTAATGCTGCCATTGTTTTCCCAAATAATGCCCATCTGATGTAAAGGGACACCATTTCTACAGGGTGATTCTTTCGTTTTAGTACCCTGCCTGAGTTATTCACGTTTTTTAGGGTACTAACACGAAAGAATCACCCTGTATTTTGCCAACTCTAAATGAAAGGAAAATCATGTCTAGATTGCAGCAGGCTTTGAGGGCCCAATGCACTAGATCAGGGGTGCTCAAAATACAACCCGTGGGCCAGACCCAGCCTGCCGAAAGATTCTATCCAGCCCACTGTAAGATGCAACCAGCATGATACTTTCGACCCTTAGCTTGCCTTGTGGAGTCCTCCTTGTGCCCCAGGTGAGGTAATGAGTAGAGTCCCCTAGTTCCCACACTGAGTGGCCATAGTGGGCCACTCTATCCTTCACGCCCTCGTCCTGCCCTATGTGCAGTCTGTCTTGAGCCTTCAGCCAGACAACAAGTGGGTGCTGCCTGTTTGCCTTCAACCTCAGGCTGAGTAACACATGGGTGTGCTGAGTGCGTCCCCACTCCCACAGCTGGTCGACTCTATGGACCACGTTGTGTGCTTCGAACTCTGAGCTGGTCAGTATAGTGAACTGCCATGAACTCATCCTGAGCTGACAACCTGGACCATGGTTGACAGACAGGAACCCACAGATTTGACTGTCCACATATCAGGACGAATTGCGTGTGAGTCCCCCCTACAAATGTGAGGCTGCATCTTCCCCATGTTTCTTCTTCTGTTCTTTCCCCCATTGATTATTCAGTAAATTCTGCACAGTTGTTAACGTTGATCTAAGGATGTAGTTTCCTTTCTACTTGGAGTCAGCAGAGCTAAGAGAGGTATGCCTCTACCTTGCTAAATTACCATCTAAAGAACATGCAACCTTTCTGAATACTAATCGACCACATTGGGTCTGATCCCCATATGTAGTGAGGCATTTGTGCCCCATATCCTGTGACCCCCTGGGGTTCACTACAGCCTTTTCATCTCATCTAAAAATCTCAAGCACATTTCATCCACTGTGTTCTGGACCATTTCAGGTCCCTCTTCATATGTATTCAATAGTACTGAAGAGTCTTATTCTGAATGCATCAGTCTACCACTCTTGTCTGACTACACTTAATGGCTTACTGGATCCACCTTTCAGTTCTGGGAAATGAGGCATTTTTCACTCCTCCATGACGTACTTTGGGTGTCCGCAGATTTATGCAACAGGGCACATGGCTGTACTTTTGTTTCTTGTCGGTTCCTTTCTGTCTCCCCTTGGGCATCCCAAGTTCTCGTGTTCTGTTCACCAAACACTCAGGATTATATTCCAAGCTGTTGAGTGCTTTACTTGGACAGAGAGTTGAGAGTGGATTTCTTTAGCAAGTGCATCTTTTAAAATTCAGTGTAATACCTGTTCATTGATCTCCACAGGAGCAAGTTTCTGTTATTATAGGTGTGGATATTTCTGTTTTTAAATCCATGCTTGTGCATGATTTTTCCTATTTCTGCTTTCATTATTTCATAAGTTCAAATGAAGGTTCTGAGTGACCCCCCTAAGAAGAAAGTCACTGTCCATGTGGCCCACAAGCTCAAAAAGTTTGAGCACCCCTGCATTAGATGGACAGTAACATTCAATTAGCAACCATATCCACACAGGATACTGTAGTGACAGAGGCCATGGGCTGTTTTGGTAATGCCATGAAGGATGTCCAATAAACAAATTATCCATAAGTGTGTCCATCCCAGTTGGAGTCCACATTAAGAGAAATTTCTTTATTTAATGGTATCCCAGCAATTAGCCCTCTGTCAATGTAGATGAGAGAGTCTAAGGTTTAGTTGACATCTTGTTGAATTGAGCCCAATATTAATCCCAGGTTAAGTGACACACACAAAGTGATTTGTGAATGCATTCATCATGGTATTGATGTATGTGCTGTGTCGATCATGGTGCAGTGCTTTCAAGCCATGGACCCCAGGAATAGTCAATATAAGACAAATCTTCATGCAGAGACATCCTGGTGTATTATATGGGAACTTTCTTCCAAACCAACATCCATCATCTGTGACAGTGAGAAGCATGAGTGGACAGAGCAGTGGGAAACAAAACCACCGATCTACAATTATGTATGTAGCTTCTGTAGGGATTCTCATTTTGGGCTTAAGTTATGCTGCTGTTCCTCTCTATCGTATCTTCTGCCAGGTGAGAGAGTCATGAAGGTCCTTTAACACCTTGACATATTAGTGCTATTGTAAGAGTTATGATGGCAGTTTCTTTCAGGCTTACAGTTTTGGTGGTACTGTGAATGAGAATACTGATCTAGTTGAGAAGATGAGACAGGTCCCATCCCGAAAGGTCAAGATACGCTTCAATGCAGACACAGCAGCTAGTCTGCGATGGAATTTCAAGCCACAACAGACGGAAATCTTTGTGAGTCTGCAAGCTTTAGGCCTAGTCTTTATTGTGAGTTTTCCCATGGATTTTGCCAGGAGTTCCAGGGGATCAAGTGAACCCTTTTTCTAAGAGAAAGTTGAAAAAATGAAGAAGTGAAGGCCTCCCTACTTTGAATTTTGAAAAGGATGAATGTCACAGTGGCCCATGTTGGCCCATTCTCCAGCTGATATTTGAATTTTGGCATATGATAATGACATTTTACCAGGGCACTGTCTTTCATCTGTGGTACCAGAAAGTATTTTGTTTACTCTTAGTTGGTTGCAGTTTCATAAATACAGGGAGCATATAAAGTAACTACACTATGGCTTGACAATTTGGTAAAATTGCTTCATATCATTTCATTTTGACTGTCTCATTGCCATGAATTTTGCAATTATAACTCAAAAGGCTCTGAACTTTCCTAAAATGTGCCTTGAATAGTGCAGTCGAAGTGGTGCAGTTGGTACTTAACCTGGTATTGCAGTTGAAATTTTGCATGAATTTACATATTGTCAAAGCCATATGAAGGGTGGAGAGTTGCAACCAGACAAACAGAAGAAATGAATTGTTTGACTATTGAACAGTGTTTGGATATAGTGGCACATTATTATGCAAATGAATGTAAATGTGATGCATGCAATGAGGATGTACTGCATGGAGAATGAACTGGGTACTCCAAACCACAGATGTTGATGACCCTCATCAAGTGTTTTGAACAGAAAAGTGTAAAGAGCAAAAAAGAAGCAGTGGAGCTATAATCCCTCTGGAGGTGGTAATAGAGGTGAAGAAAGTTGTGGAAGATTTTGTCACAGGAGAAGCCACCTGGTTCACACACATCACCATTTAGGTCGCATGGCAGTTGGATTTGCCTAAAATCATAGTTAGAAAACTCATTCAGTGCACTCAGACTTGATTTATATCAGAGTATTTTTCTGCAGGAGCTGCTGTTCCTTGATCCCAATATGTGCCTGACATTTCCACAGAAAATTCCTTGTCTAGATGGGAACTGATGTGGATTGATTGTGGTGCATCTTGTGGACAGACAAGGCTCACTTCCATATGTTCAGAACTGTCATCAAGCACAACTGGAGGACTTGGTCACCAGGGAATCTGCACAACATTAGACTCCAGCCCCTCCATCACCTCAGATTGACTGGGGTGCAGTTTCTCTGGTGACTTCATGACCAACCAGGCTTCTATACAGTGTCATCCACAAGAAATCATGATCAATTCATGTTGAGAAAAGCATAGAATAATCCTTGTGTGTATGAGCATGAGATATGAGTGTGAAATATTTTGTGAGTATGAAGGAAAGTCCAGTATTGAGAGTCAGGAATTTTTTTGTCTGAATATTATTCTGTCAGTTACTGCCCAGGAAAATCATCCAAATGTTTTCTATATTTGGTTTTTGGTAGTTTTTGGTGTGACATATTTAAAATATGCATTGCAGCATGTTGAGAAGTGGCTCAAAATACAGGTTATTGAAAATCATGATAAAATGGGCATCATCTGAAAACAGTCTTGTTTTTATTGGACTTCCTCTTATATTGGCATTATGCTATTTCATGCCTTTCTTAAGAGCCACCACACATTTATAGCTGCATTAATTTCAGAGTTGTGAAAATGTACTTGGCAATAATGGGCACCTAAGCATCAGATTTTTAACAGAGAACAGATTACAGAACATTGGGAAATGAAATATATGCAAAGTTCATACAGCAGAGCTACCAATGTACAAGGTTGTTCATTTAATTCATGGACAGGTGCTGTTATACACATACCTGCTTTGTTTTCATGCAAATGACTCCTGCAATCCATCCTGTCTGCAAATTAAATGAACAGCCCTCATAATTTTAAGCCATTGTCAGTGTTATACCTAGTTCATACTTGTCCTGTACAGCATGCTGGATGCTGAACACAGTACACAACAGTAGTTCATTAACAGACAACAAAACCAAGTGTTGCTTCTAGCAGATGCAGCACTGCATCTGCTAAACTGCATGTTCTAATGCAATCTCAAAAATTGGAATGGTTTCTATTCAATCCAGCATGCTTTACAGCACAGACTATTAGCCAGAGAGCATGCTGGATCCAACTACTGTACAGAAATTTTTTTAATGCATTGTTGGATTGCAATCCAGCAGCTGATGCTGGAAATAATTTTTCACTTCAGTTTGTAGTTGCAACATCCAGCATACTGTACAGTATAAGTATGAATTTAATGGCACATCCTTCATCCTCAATGCTCATTAATTGTCAATTTTTCCTAATCTTGAATACCAGGTATATCCAGGTGAAACAGCACTAGCATTTTACACTGCAACCAATCCAACAGACCGACCAATTGATGGGATTGCCACATATAATGTCATTCCATTTGAAGCAGGGCAATACTTCAACAAGATTCAATGCTTCTGCTTTGAAGAACAGCGCCTGAACCCCCAAGAACAGGTCAGCCCCAAGCTTTTGCCACTCCTCAACTATTACAGTTTGTTCAGTGTGGAAAGTCAACTGACTTCATGACAGGTCATGATATATGGGTCTTTTTTTTGTATCAGCATAAAATATTTACAAGGTGACAGTAATTTTGATTATTATTTTTCTACTATAAATTCTGAAGGTTTTCTGAGATAAGAAATCTTAACTACATGACCCTTTGAAACAAGTTCATAAAGCTCTGGAAAGTATGTACATGTTGCTATTCTACCTCCTGTAATATCCTGATGGAATGCTGTGGAAATGTGTGAATCTCTTTGGCATACTCTAAATACCTCTCAAGAATTTAGTTCGAAGTAAAATGTTGGTCCATAGTACTGCCCCCTTCACAGAAACTGCACTACTCCTCTTGGACAGTTTTTCCAAGGATTGCCTGAATTCTCTTCTCTAGCACCTTGGCATTGACCTCACTAAATTTCCCGAGAATAAGGATTTTATGCTAATTGTTGCTCTCCCTTAAGCCCCAATAGTTTTGTTTGTCTTCCTTGATTCTTTATACAATACACAATGACTCTGGCAGGAGTTTCAACAGGGTGATCAAGGGAAGATAGAAGGGTCTGTCCCACCTGCTACTTCTCTGTCTCCCTGAATTATAAAGAAATACACATGTGCCAGCTAGAAATGGAATTATTAGCTTCAAAAGCAAAGTAAAAATGGTCCTTTTTAGGCTTATAAAAGTATCAAAGTGCCTAATCCAAAACTGAGTCAGTCGTTGCATGATTTCAAGAAGTTAAAAAGAGGAACCATCCCATTGGTTTGCCAGTCCATAGGTGCTGTCCCCAATTCCATGTAGTTTGATATACATTATGCTGTCACAGATACCCAATAGTATCAATTACTTTTAATGCCTTTGCTTTATAATCCTTTGAAAGAAAAATGATAGATACATTGTTGGTGGATAACTGGTGATATTGTGCAAATCCAGGTGGATATGCCAGTGTTCTTCTACATTGATCCTGAATTTGCTGAAGACCCAAAGATGGAGAATGTGACTGAAATCACCCTGTCATACACCTTTTTTGAGGCCAAGCAAGGACTTGAACTTCCTGTTCCAGCCTTTCATGTCACATGATGTTTCTGAGAGTATCCAGTCTAGTGCAACCAGTTTGTTGTAAATGTTCTTTTCATCTGAATTCATCATGTTTCATTTTTCTGCATGGGACAAGATGGATGAGAGATCCTTTCAAATTGCTAATGCAGATGTAATTCAAGAAAATGTATAAAATTCTTCAGTATGCACAGATAGCAAGTTATGACAAAAATATCAACATGGTTTCCAAATGTAACTTTGGGAACAAGGATTTTTGCACTTAAGGTTTTCATTTGAAAGCCTTTTTGCATACTTGCAATCATTAATGCTGTAATCTTAAACAGATGCTAAATAGCAGTTATAATGTATTTGATAGACTCATGTGCCAGTCAATGACATAAATAACATTGTACCTGCAGCATGGTAAAGTATTGAGACCATTGATAGCAAGATCTCATATTCTGTTCTATGGAAGACATGGAGCTTCAACATTGTTATAATCACTTTCTTTGGTGAACTCTATGAAGGACTTGGACTGCATTCTGTCATATTCCAAGCTTGATGTAAATTCTAAATATGTTCTCTGAAAAATGCTAGAGAATTTGAAGAATTGCACCCAATTAAGACATCTATATTAAAGGGAAATGGAACTCAAGAATAGATTGGTAGTAATCAGAGAAAATGAACTTTGAAAAGAGAAGTATATGGGATATGTTGAGGGAAATACAGAGATGCATCAAATATTGAAAGGTGATTTTAAGAGGGATCAGAACTGGATGATGATGTCATCATGCAGGAGTATATATTGTTTTATGAAATTATTTCCTTATTTGGGCTTTCCATGTTTTCCCATGCCCATAGGCATCTTACTCATGTCTCTCAGGTGACAGCTGATACCGCTTCTTCAGCCCCATGATTCTGCAGTTAGTTGCTCCATGGTGAGTGGAAAACTTCTAGAAATTAATTGCCTTCATGAGGCTTGACCTGCTATTATATGACTCAGGTGTCTTAACTTGCATGTTAAAGTATCTATGTGATAAGTATGTCCAAAATAAAAATTATATCATGTTATAAGATTCCTTTAGAGTGATGAAGTGGTATCCATGCTAGAAATGAAAATTCAGAGATATGACTAGCAAAATGATATTCCTCACTCAATTGCTTCAGATTTTAGAAAGCCTATGAACATGGATCATCAGAAATTTTCCACTTCATTGGCATTTAGTTGAAAGGAGAGACATGAGGCATGAAAACAGGACCTGCATGATGACATCATATTCCAAGTATTCTTCCTCCCATATTTATGTAATTCTTGCACTATGATCAAAGCTATATGGCTTACAATTGTGTTCCTATTCCCCTTTAAAACATTAAAGCCCAACTTCTATCACTAGATTCAAAGATATGGTCAAAAATGCTAGGTACAGCATGAAACATTCTTGAAAACGGGTACATAAGAAGAGCCTACTGACTTCACTGGAAATTATGAAAAGAAAGTGAGAAAAGGGAGACCAGAATAGGGAAAAGTTACAGTGGAAGAAGCCATCAGCTGACTGTGAAAGAGACATTGTGGATAGGGAAGCTGCGTCTAATGCCAAGGCACTTCTCCCTATCTATGAACGTGCTGTTGCATTTCACCTTGATGTCCCCTTCAAGTTTGGACTTGGTCTTCAAAAGGGACTGCTGAGTCACCTGTGCATCAGCCAGCTTCTCTCGCAAAGACTCAATGCTCTTCTCCAAGTCTTTCACCTCTTGTACCAATCTAAAATATTAGTTATTAGGCCATTAAATTATCAGTGTGCATCCCCAGCCAGCAATGCCTGCTGGTGCACTCAAAATTGAGTGGAATGTGGGATATGATGGAAGTACCTATTATGGGCAGGGTCTTTGCAAAGTTCTATTTCAGGGCGATGTGTCCTTGTTTCAAGTCTGGTCTGTGCTAGTTTCAAGGGTGCCATCTTGTCATGAATGGATCTCTTGAGCATGTCTATGTGTTTTCCGACATCATACAGCTCAGCTATGACCTGTCCAAGAGAAACAGAAAAAAGTTATCCCTGAGGTACCATGATCAATTGCTTTCTGCTATGAAGACTTGCCTTGGAGAGGTGATTCTGAAGCCGATTCTTGGCTTCACTAGTCTCTGTGCATCGATATGTCAGGGCTGCATTGGTCCTTTCCCATGCATTCTGCAGGGTATTCATGCACTGGCTGACAAGATTATAGTTTTTTGTCCTTAGCTGTCCTGATGCCCTTCTCTCTCGCTGGGAATGCTGGATGTTCCTTTGTGTGAAGTCTGCCCAAGTCTCAGGGACTGTGACTCTGAGACATGAGATCCAAAAAAAGTAATTCAGAAACGTCTGGTTTATAGCTCAACACCTGGAGTACCTAGCAACCGTTATTCTTAGGCCAGACCTCTCCCTAACCTTCTTCCCCTTTCACAGTTCTTAAACATTAATGCACCTCTTGAGCTCTTGGTTTGGTCATTTCACATAATCCAGTTAGTTATCACAACCTGAAAATTCCATTTCTGAGATACTTGAGGTTGAACCTCTGGGAGGACTTTTTGGCTTGTTTTTTCTTTTTCTCAATGTGATTCTTGCTTCCCTGCAGGAGCCTCTGGGAGTTAATGGTGAAATTTGGTCATGGTGCCAAAAGGTATCCAACCTTTAGAAAAGGCCTAGCTTATGTTTGATTTGATTTTGCAGAGCTTATAAAAAGGAGAGCATAAAGGATTTTTGACAGGAACTGGGTGAAGACAGGACGACATGCACATGGCTCTTAACCCTCCCCATAGCACAATTACTGAAATTGATGAGGAATTCATGAAGCACTCCTAACAGATGTAATTGATCCTAACAGATGTGAAGCACTCCTAACAGATGTAATTGATCCTAACAGATGTGAAGCACTCCTAACAGATGTGATTCATGCAGGAATAGTTGCATATAAAATTTTTATCATGAGAACAGAGCCATTTAATAGTCTTTCCATGCATTTCTTACTCCTTTCTCTCATCTCCCCATGCAGGTGTTGTCATTCAAGACCATTGTGCCATAAGCATAAATATGCACAGGTGAAAAAGAAGTAAACAATTTATATTTTTGAGATAAAATTTTCTACCTGATGAGATTCCCATGAATATGTGTCATGCAGTATTCATGATGCAGTGGCATGGAAAGCCATTTCCTAAGTTTCTGCTTTGACCAAACCCTTGTTCTTTGTGGCAAAAATAAGCATATTGGCATTGAGATTCAATGTCAATAAGGACCAGGATCCATTAGAATTTTTTGTAGAAGTGCTATATTCAAGATGACTGGGGAAAATAGAGAGGGTCTAGCACAACATTGTCAACAATCCACTTCCATCATGATGAACACTGGATGAAGTTTGGTCAATGTGGAAACCAAAGATATGGTTTTTAAGATTTCAATTGACTATAACTGAATGGACTACCCACAGGTTGTCATTCTTTTCTATCCCCTGATAGAAATATATGCTTCGTGATTGGTTGTTGAGACGATGGCTGATCTCATCTATACATAGGGCGCTGAACTTGTTATTCTGATCTTTCTCCAGCTGCCATCGTGCCTTCCTCATAGCATCCAGCTAAAATAAAATGAGTTTTTTATGCTCACTATTAACTCTTGAGCCTAAATTAAGGGCATTTCTCTGCAAGACAGCCAGAGGGTGAGCTCAACCATCTCTAATTTTGATTAAAATTGATAGATATGCAGAGCAATAGTCATTTTAAGCAAAAAAATTTTTTCATATCTAGCACCATCCTCCAAATATTTGGATTTGAGTGCCACTTGTTTTTGTCTCCTGGTGCTCATGCAGGCTGAAACTGTGGAAGTGCTTTGGCAATAATTTTCCTCTTTTGAATGCTGTCACATACAAAACTTCAAGGCAAGAATTCCATTTGACAAAATAGTTTGACCAACTTTAGTGGGCATATCTTCACTTCCCTCAAAAAACCTAAGGCTGTAATAGTTCACTCAAAAGCATATTTTATGCCCTTTCACACTACTAAATTCAATATTAGCATGACTTGATTTATGAGGTATGACTATCTGACTGCAACAGCAATACCTTTCCTGGGGGCTGTCAGTCTTCATTAATGATCACCTGAAGAAGATTAAGACTTGACTACTCATAGCCCTATGGTCAAATCTTTTGCGACCTTCCTTTGCCTCTAGTGAGCTTTACAGGACCAAATCCTGACAGCACAAGATGTCTTTCCAAGGGAAGCTTAATCAATTGAAAGTGTCAATATTTCAGTAGTTGAGGAAAGTAATATGAAAAACAGTAGCAGAAATTGCAATTCAAGATTGCTGCTCCTCTCCAGAAATATGCAGTTTTCATGTAAATTGATCCCAATCAAACAGCTCATCACAGCATCACAGACTGACTCATACAGTCAACATTCTGCAATGGTTAGTGTGAAGGGCATTGCACAGATTGGCATCACCAATTAACTCTGCCTAAAGGACATGGTAATCAGTTAGTTTGTGACTGTTATGGCTGTGGCTTATGAAAAACATTGGTACATGGGGACTGTTTCTCTTAAACTCTCAAACTCTGAGAAAATCATAATGTTGCTATGAGGACCAAATAGTACTGATGTCTAGAAATAAGGAGAGATGTAGAGCATTGCTTCCTTGTATCCTATTGATGTTCTAGACACATCCTCTGGATATGTCTGGAAAGTTTCCAGGGTGCACTAATAATAGGTTTAATCTCCCCTTTGAAAAGTTAATGGACTTCTTTTTTTCATTAATTAATTTCAAATTAATGAGCTTTGTCATTGGAATGCACAGAAGAACTCAAATGGATGTCATGTAGGACCTTTGATTCAAATTTTCACTTATGTGTGGTTTCTTGAATTGCTCACATCTAGGAAAGCAATGAAGTTCCAATATTGAAGTTGGTGCAGTTAAGCAGTGCATATAAAGCACTTTTAAATGAGTGATAAGAATTTTGAATTCTTGGAGGGACAAGTTCTTCTGAAATTGGTAGGAGTGACTCTCCCCTGGACAGCCCATTTGACACTGCTGTTGCAGTCAAATGGTCATTTCTCATCAAACAATCTGATGCCGATTGGATTTTGTCTTTTTGGAAAGGGCATAAAATATGTTTTAGAATGAACTTTCAAAATACTGAATTTTTATGGGAGAAAGTATAGATATTGGTCACTGATGTCTTTAGAGGTGCTAAATGCTAAAATTGTGTTATTTGAAAGAGGGGAATTTCACCATTAATATGACTTCAGAATGAAACTTGTATCTTAATTCGGAGAGAAGTTATCGCTGAAACACTTTTATAGTTTCTGTCCAGATGCACCAGGAACTTCAATGAGTGTCAGATCTCTGGAGAACAGTTCAAGATATCAGAAAACAGCATCTTAAACAGTTTAAAACAGCATCTTAAATTCCTTTACATTGCTTCTGATAATCATCAAAATTCTAAATGGTCAAGCTCACCCAGACACATTTGTGGTGGGATGGCCCTATATAATTTATTTATGTTGAAAAGCCTTCAAGAGGCAAAGCCCCTCTTGATAACCCTCTTGCAAGATTTTGTATTATTTTAAAAGGTTGTGTATATCAATACAATAGCATAACATGAGGTGTCTAGGAACATTGAGGCAACTTGGAGCACATTTTGACTTGCATATTAATGCTATTGCAAGGGCACTAAACTTTATTTGCAATGCAATTAATTTCTGCCTACGAGTGCAAGGAAAAATTCATTTGGCTGCAAGTTAGATAATTTCCCTTACAGCAGCATTAAATTGCTCATCCAAATCTGTTTGAAGTTATCCAACTCACCTGAGTCATGCCACTTTACAGTAATTCAAGATGTTGAGATAATGTAAAGATAACAGTACTGTTCATGCATATGCTGACCTGATGATCAATATTCTTCAGAGCTTCCATCAGTTCTTTTTGACACTTTTGGATGATCTTGCATTCATCAATTAGAGCCTCCTGCACTGCATCATGAACCAAATCGATACCTAGGGAGATTAAATCTTGAGATATATATTAACGCTTTCACTGCTAGGGGTTTGTCCCTGCACTGGCATCTGGTTTCAATGAAATTCAAGAAATATCCTTCATATAGATGCAAGCAAAGCAGTATTCCATTCACAGCAAGCTATGTTCTCCAAAACGTTCAACACATTGACTGCTGGGGATTTAAATGCCCTTAAATATCCTGGCCAAGCACTGCAGGTTGCTGGAGACTTGCCACATCTAATACAATATGGCATGAATGGCAGTCATTGTGTTAAAATAAATTGCAGGCTGAATAATGGAAATTAAAACTCACCTTGGCGGTTTTCTCTGAGGATGAGGCATTCCTTAGCTATGGATAGAGGCTGTTGGGTGTGTTCCAGGCTTTGTGTGACATGCTTCTTCAGCTCTTGGAGTCTAGAGGTTTCAGTTATCAGTCTGTCAGTTTCTGTATTGAGTTCCTCTTGCCAGTACTTAATGTTGGCAATCCTCTCTCCAAGGCATTCTCCTGCTTCCTTTTGTCCTTCTTGGGTTTTCTGCTCAGTGTCCCTAATATACCAGAGACCATTTTAGTTTGTGAGAGGAGGACATTGCTTATAGCTTTTTGAAATGATATAATACTGTATGAGACGAATGGCATCAGAGCGCATGGACTCAGCTTCAGCCCTGGTGTTGTCTGCCAGATTAAAGTGCCGTTGATTGCTGATAAGCCATTCTTCAGGTGTGTAGCGAGTGAGAACAGAGGAGTTAGTGAGGTTTCCACAGATCTGTGGCAATTGATGGGAGTAGTCAGCCTTATAGGTAGTCTGATAGCGCTTGCGGTGCCATAATGATGCAGGCAGCATGTAGCTATGGTTGGAAGACATGGACATGCTAAACAGTTCATGTAGTGATTGGAAATGGCCACAGAGCAACTGTACTTACCTCTCCTCAAGTTCATAGGTGTTTGGGTGATCCATCTCTGTGTGTTGGCTGATTGGTCTTCTGGTCAATCTTATTGAAGAAAGTGCCATATTTCATCATCATCAGCTGTATGCATTGAATGAGGATGGATGTCCCAAGCAATGCACCAGAGCGTAAGTCACCATACTATATTCATGCTTCTTCCTCTGGTTATTTCACCATGGTTCTTTCAACTTCCCATCACAAAATCTGTCAGGGAAGGTTTACATATGCAAGTGTATTTGCATGTAAGTTACTTGTGGTATATGAATTGCACACATGGAAGATCATTGGAATGAAACCCATGTCAGCATGGAACCCAAATCTGGCTTCATTATCTCATATGAACCTTGTTTGTATTTACCACAGATTCCAGTGGTGCTTCTAAGTTTAAAATAGAATACTTCCTTCTTGATGGAGAAAATATAATTTGTACCATTGAGAATTTCTTCTTGTTCTTCCATTGAAATTGGGTTTCCACATTTCCAAAAGCCCAGAATTTGACTCTCCTGGAAGTTCTGGAATAGGAAAGAGTAGGGACTGCCCTTTTCTTCTTTGTTACTGTCTCTTGTGGAGGTTTTGACTGAGGGTGGAACTTATTTGATACTGGCTGTCAGTTATCAGCCTTTATTCATATATATCAAGTATCAAAGGGATAGTTGGGGTGCAGTGCATGCAGCTCAGATAAGCCTATTTATTCTGTCTTCTTATGCCTTGTTATTTTTAGCTCTGAAAAAGGCTATTGTCTTAGATTAAGGAAGATCATTTGGCTTGAATTGAATAATAGCCTATAATCAGATGGGAGCACTTTTCATGAATGGCTAACTTGATTATACTCTTCAAGTTTCAATGACATGAGTCTGAGAGCCCTTTTCATCATATGCCTAAAATATTTATTGATCTTAGTCAAATCAACTAAAATTGTATCAAACTTTGGGGACCAGTCAAAAATGTCTTAACTCAAACTTTTGGCATTTTTGCATACACAATAGTATTTTATCCATCATATGCTTCAGCATCTTTGGAGATTCTTGGAATCTGCCAAAATGAAGTGAATGTTTATGAATTGTCTCTTACTGCATAGTAGTATTCAGTAGATAGTAACAGCAACATGCTCATGTTTGAACTCCACTATTCCTCAAAAACAACTCCAAATCCATGTGGAAGTTTTTATTGATCTTAAATTTTGAACCCATTAAGCCTGCTTGCTATACAATTGGTTTGTGAACCACTCATGAGCCACTATATAAGGTATCCATGTGTGATTATAAATTGTATTGTTGATACATTTATTGAACTGCCAGGAAAATTAAAAATAACTATGCTCTCTCCACATAGCTTGTTCATTTATTGAGTTCTTCTGGTATGTTAGTAATTCCATTCAGCTGCACATCACTGCTCTTTGTTCTTGGGGCAGAATATTACTCTTTCCACTCATGCAGAAACCAGTTTTTTTGCCTAGCTAACAAAATCTTCAAGATTTGCTGGTTTCTTATAATACTTCAATCCTTTCATTGTAAAAGATATCCATTGATATATATAGGTATTGAAGAGTTTTGACTCTATAGCAGCAGCAGCTACTTGAGGAGGGCTACATCAGCTTCACAATATCTGGAGTGACAGTTAGGCACAACCACATATGTTTATGTAAACAAGATTCGGAGCCTATTCTGCTAAGAGTAACATTGTCAAGAGACTGTTATATTGCACTTATTTTAGTTCATTCTCCTACAATTAAATGAACATATTTTCTTATATGGTTTGAAATTTCAAGTTTTACTGTAATTCATGATTATGCCCATTTATTCATGATTATGCTTAAGAACTTCCCAATTAGTTTGAAATTATTTGTGAAGAATTTATGAAAAAACTGGTGAGAAGAATGCTATTGATTCCTATAAGTAAATGAAGCCTTAAAAGTAATTTTCCTTCCCTGGGCAGGCTCAGAAAACCCCAAGAGTTGGCACATAATCACACAGAAGCAGAATATGCAATGTATGTATCTTAAACTTCTCAAGGGGATATGCCTAACCTCTGTTACTACATTATATTGGAGCATGTCAATCATGTGGCCATGGCAGCATGAACATAGTCATGTCTGCTGTTCATGCTCTCTCTTCATGAATTTGAGTCTTTCTTTGGTCACTTAGTTACATATTTATTTCTCTTGTACACCTTAGTTTGTTTGTTTTCTATCATATGTATGAATATGAATTGCTAAGAACTGCACATTCTTCATCTCTTTGAGTTGCACAAGTTCAAGCTAGACAGGATTGCTGGAAGGCAAGCTGTCTGGTCAAGAACCATACTGGCAGCAATTTTATACTCAGGGTATGGCAAAAGAAAGACCCCAAACTTTATCACTTATATCTCTGCTTTTACTGAAACTATTTTTTTTTTAACTGGCATTGTTCATAGACATATTTCCAATACCTTTTTGAAAATTTATGCAATTTATTCCACCAATGCAAAGCTGAGGGCAAGTATCCAAAGAAATCAAATTGAAAATGGACTGCTAACTGGATTCCCATCAGGTTGAATGAATTTTGTGAAAACTCTCTGTTGATACCTATTGATTCAGCAGTCATTAACTGAGAAGGAAAGGCCAGCCCAAAGAATGAAATAGTATGGATGAAATGTTTGATGTGAGCTGGATGATATGCGACAACAGAGGTTCACTACCTAAAAGTTGGGGAACTTTTTTGCCATACCTTGTAGGAATACTTTGTCTCCCATGTAACTTCTTATTAATGCATTATATCCACAACTATTAAATGTATTTATATCCTACTTTCCTCCAGTATCTTCTACACTTCAGCAAGATATTTATTTGGAGGTGCATCCTGTGGTTAGAAGTGAGCTCATTACGAATAGCAATACAATGATAAGGATTAGGCCCATGTATGTTTACATGTGGTGATCCTCACATGGGAAATTCTAGATTGTCCTGGGACTCAGAGTGAGTCAGCAGGGAAGGTGTCAGCATGCCAAGGCTGCCCAAATCAAAGTGTCTGTGCATCAGGCCAAGCCCAACACCCTGATCCAGGTGGGAACTTGTTACTTTTCCTCCTCATTTAGATATGAATATAGCAGGAATTGCATGAACCTTTGAACAGGATCTCTTTTTTTTCTCTCCAGATATTGAGATCATAAAGAAGACACTTGCATCCATCAAACACAAAATTCTAATCCTTTCTGGGAAAGGAGGAGTTGGGAAGAGTGCTCTTACTGGGATGCTGGCCTTTGGTTTGGCTGCTGATCCACAGAGGAATGTGAGCACCGCTACCAATTTTTTTTTCCTGGTGGTTTTCATTTTTTTGATTGGGTATTAATCACCATGGAATTTTTGAGAAGCACCTAACCCAAATATGTGGATATCTCTTGTGTTGCCATAAAAGCTGTGGCCTGGGAAATGCTGAAGAATTTGGGCTATATGCTGCAGTAGAATACCAATGTCTGCCTTGCAGAAAAAGGGTGTGAAGGGAGAAAATATATATAGGTCACTTTTGACTTAATCCATTATTGGGATGTGTTGTTTGATTTGAATCTGGATTCCTACTATAGAATATAGAAGCATCTGTTAGGCAAAAAAAGAAGGCAAGAGAAAACTATGCACCTGTAGAACTTAGATGATGAACACTGATATAAGTAAGTTGGTTAGAGAGAAGTGTGAACAACAAGCAAGTAGAGCACATACTGAAGGGAACCTTGCATGCAGAGAAGGAGATATATGTGACCTGGCCTGGATCTGTGGGGGGGAAACAGGGAGCCAGTTTAATCAATAGAAAGGCTCACTTCCTGGCACCTGCTATCTTGACCTCCTTTGATATATCACATCTCCTTAATTGGCTCCGTTCTTCCGCCTGATTTATTCATCCATGCCAAAATAATATATCCATCTGTCTCTGTCTTTCCAGAAAGGATTGAGTGTCATCTGGATAAGGGAATGCTTATCTTTATGCAGGAAGGTCTGGTTTTTAACCATTACAATGAAAATGAACTTGCTACAAATGGAAGTTCTTATTCATCATGCTGGAAAAAAAGGAGCTAGTTTTCAAGCTGTTTGAACAATTGATATGTTTTTTCATTCAGTAAAATCATATGGAATATTACCCAGGGACAAATTCACTTCTTCCTCAGGAAAATGTAGTCTGTGGCAGTCACTCAGAATAGGTGTTTTTCCATGTTGACATATAACATGCTTCATTCCTTCTGACTCTGGGCCACCAAATTCATAAATCTATGAATGTGTGTTCAAGGTAGGAGTGCTGGACATAGACATATGTGGTCCCTCGATTCCAAGAATGATGGGTTTGGAAGGTGAACAGGTATGTTTCCAATTTTCATTTATTTCCCTCCACCAGTATCTTGCTTTCCACAAAAAGCAAAGATTGTATTATTATCAACCCAATCCACCCAATTGACATGAACATCAACCTATAGTTGACGTTCATGAAACAAAAGTTCAGTAAACATCATTCCACAAAAAGAAAAGATTGTTTTATTACCCCCCCCCCCCCCCCCCCCAAAAAAAAAAGTGATATCTCCTGAGCTATGAGGCCTAAAAAAGTATTTTAAAAAAGGAACTTCCATTTGCATACTTTGGGTAAGGTCTACTATACAATGCCTCTCCCTTGTCTAGTTGCCAATTGTGTCCAATTCTTCCATTTTGCCAATCTCTGCATCATGCTCTTTTAGCAGATATTTGTCAGGCAGTTAATAAAAAATAAATTAAAAAATCGGTTGTGCCACCAGATTAGAAAAAGCACAACAATATTGAGAACTTCCTATGGAGGAAACTACTGAACGGATGTTTACTGAACTTTTGTTTCATGAACGTCAACTATAGGTTGATGTTCATGTCAATTGGGTGGATTGGGTTGATAAGGAAGGAAACATTCTTATGGAGATGGGGTAGATATTGAAAGCGTTTTATGATAAAATCCATTATGTCATAAGCTGCACTCTATGCCATGCTGAGTTGCAATCAATTGGAGCACTGAAAGTGGAGGGGGTTGTGCATGGAAGGCATAATGGTGTCCTGTCCACCTTCTGTCATGGTCATGAGATTTGGTCATTGATTGATGGAGTGAAAAGGAGGAATAGAGGGGATAATGGGAGGGTTAGGTATAGGAACAGGAAGAGACCTTGATGCATTGAGGTGCTGTCTTCACTGCATGCAATCCCCCCATCCCCAAGCAACCTCCATTTTTTTCTCTCACATGAATCCCATCCCATGGTAATCACAAGGAGCGTCAATTTTTTTCTGCTTTTGTATTGTATTCACTTTTGTTGTCATCAGAGAACAGACATCCCAGACAAACCTTTTAAGCAATTTTTTTTCTTCTCTGGCAAGTTAATAGGAATTTCTCCGAAAAGCTGGCGGGAAGCAATGGTTATCGCCATACGAAAGCCCGGCAAACCACCAGATAAGCCCGCCAGCTACCGCCCGCTATCTCTCCTCTCCATCACGAGCAAGCTGATGGAGAGGGCTCTACTAGCCCGCCTCACATCGACCATAGAAGCAACTTTGCCGAAAGAACAGGCTGGTTTCCGCCCCGAAAGAAGTTGTTGCAACTAGGTACTAGCTCTCACGAACAACATCGAAGCCAGTTTCCAGCGGAAAAAAGACATTGCCCTAGTCGACCTCCGCTTACGACACCGTGTGGAAGGATGGCCTCCTCCTTAAAGCATCTACACCAGGGTGTCCAACTCAATTTGGCGGGGATAAAATTTGGTCAAAATTGGTAATAATAATTAAAAATTTGGTTCAGGTGTGTTTGGAGGCCTCACTAACAAATCTCATTCACATTTTTTATGCGAACAAGTGAAATGTGCAGCACTTTTCCGAAATCAACTATTAAAGAGGAATTCGCAGGCGGGCGAAAACAAATTGGCGGGTCGGATCCGGCCCGCATGCCGCCAGTTGTACACCCCTGATCTACAGCCATCAGATGCCGCAGCACGATATTTGCCTCATAGCCTCCATGTTGTGCGACCAGAGATACTGAGTACACAGAAATGGACAAGTCAGCAGACCCCATATACTCGATAACGGGCTGCCGCAAGGTCTCGCATCGCAGGGTTCAACAATCCTTGCCATCGGCGACACCCTCACCACTGACCTGGACTGTATAGCGATGTAATTCCAAAGATGGTCAGCCCAAACCCAACTAAAACGTCGGTCACTGCATTCCACCTCGACAACCTCGCCGCAGAGAGACTCTTCATGTCTTCTGCGGCCATCAAGTAAATAATGAGGCTACACCAAAACATCTCGACGTTACCTTGGACCGCAGCTTCACCTTCAGACCCCACCTCGAAAGGACACACGACAATGTAAAGGCTAAGATCAGCATCGCGCGCAAACTGGCTGGAACCTCTTGGGGTGCCAGGGCGCGCACACTACGAACAGTGTCACTAGCGCTAGTCTACTCGCCTGCGGAATACTGTTCTTCCGTTTGGTCGAGTAGTGCACACACCAAGGACTTGGGACAACACATTCAACGCATCAATGCGTTTGATTACTGGGACACTAAAATCCACCCCCACGCTCTCTTACATTCCCCCTTCCGACATCCGCAGAGACGCACAGACATCACGCGTTTATAGCCGAATAAGAGCCAATCCTGATCTTCCAGTTAATGAGGACCTAGAAAATCCGCCGAAGTTCCGGCTAAAATCCAGGAACCCGCCCTAGGTCAGAGCTAACGCTCTCGACGCGTCCTCCTTTGACCTGGAGGAACAGTGGAGAGCCATCGTTTAAAAAAAAAAAAAAAAGGCTTGTTTCTGGCCCCACTACAGAACTTGCTGGCTTCGGCCTGTCAAGGAAATAGTGGACCACGCTGAACCGCATCCGCACTTCGCACGGCCCATGCGCCCACCTCTTGCACCGGTGAAAAATCAAGAGAAGCCCCAGATTTGATGGCAGTTTCGAAGATTAAACCATCCAGCATATTATCCATCAGAGCTCACTCCGTTCATTTGCAGGCCAGGTCAGAAGAGTATATAAGGTTGGGTCGAAAGCGAAGCCCAGAATAATGGCTGTTCGAGCCCTATGGCAAATGATGTCACTGGTATACACCTGCCCTGACTCCATTCTCGTTCTTGGTTTTCCTCCGATGTTATATTATTTGAAGCATAATGTTCACAATTCGTAACCGATCGCTCATTTAACAAAAAATTGCAGAAGGGAATGCATCGGATGGGAAAGAGGCGGGGAGGATTCCGTACTGAAAAGTTCGAGGGGGATGCGACTGTAGTGAGAATATATTATCATTTACGTATATTGTTAACATGGGTCATTTGCCCTTTTGAAATGGCAATGAGAATATGCGTTCATTGTCAGGCTTCCTCGTTCTGTGTTGCTGCATCCCCAAATCAGAGGAAGGGAGCTTGTTGGTCATGGTCATGGCAACTCACGTGATTTTCATGAGTACCATGAGAATATTCCTTCTCACCACTTCTACAAGAGACTTTTATTTCTTCCTCACCTTCTTACCCTTGCTGAGCAACTCAGAATTTATGAAGAGAATCCAGATGAACAGCCACGGTATTACAAATATTCGGGATACTCGCTGGTTGAATTAGAATTTCGAATGGATCATCTCTGCGAAATATGAGAATCAACTCCAAAGGGTTGTTTTGTGATCCCTCCCTCAGTCCACTTCAGGAATTTCATATTCCGTGCATTTCCACTGCATCACTTTGGTCTTTCCCAACCCAGGTTCCTTTGAAACGATGAAACGAACATTTCTCTCCATCAGCTTCAAAAGCAGATGTTCTTGCAGGTGGTGTCTGCACATACGATCAACATCTGCAAATGCTATGAACACACAGCACCACAATCTGGAGATGCAATCATTCGAGTGCAATTGAATGGAGGCGCAAAGTACAATGTAATATGGGAAGAAAAAACTAACCGGTATTACGTTTTTAACAAAAGGGAAATAAATATAAATGTAAAAAAGGGACTAGAAAAATGAGATTTTATCAGTCAGCCGAGGAGAGTGTATACCAATGACGTCATTGGTTCTCGAGCCCCACCCCCCGCTGGGATATAGCCCAACCTTTTCTTCTTACCTGGATTTTCAGGCACCATACTGTAGAGGAAATCCATGGTCTTATTCCAACAGCCTCCATCTGGATCTCCAATGCTGATATAAACTTATTAATGTTCCTGAGCACCCACCATATGCAAGAAGACAGAAATTTCTATAAAGCCATATTTTTTCTTACAGAAGCTCATCATTTCTAGGTATGCTCAGTAGCAGGAATAACTTCAATTCTCAATGATATTCAGGGAATGCCTCGCTCACAATGAAGTTGAAGGTTGCAAAAGGTGATATGCTCTAGATCAATTCAACTTGAAGTGATTAAATATCACAAGTAGAAATTTATTCAGATGAGATAATTTTCATTAAACCATTGCTCATTCACAATGCCCTAATCTTTTATAAAATAATATCAGTATAAGTTGAATTTATGTTGTCCATGTCATCCAAAGTTTTGCCATAGGAGGCCAGTATAGAACATATGGAGCAGGCAGCTTGTGATTATCATGTTGAAGTGCAATAAAAATTTGAGAAGGATATTTCTTTGTACTTAAATATGAAAAATGAGGAGCTCAAAATGAAATAGGAGCTCTTGGTGGATTCTATTAGGAAATCCAGTGAATTTTTCTGCAGTAAAAATCATTTTCTATTATATATTATGGATGCTGAGACATGATAATTTTGCCTGCCATTCTAAGGGGTTTTGATTGCAAGAAACAGTCACTATAGAACATTATAGAACTCATGATCATGAGCTTACCAATACATTTTACAAAAAAGTAAGGTCAGGCAACAAAACATGAGACACTGGTATTTATCAATTACCTTAACATAGACCTGATATGCCACCATTAATGGTTCATCCCTATAACTTGACGTAGATTTCTGCCCCTTGTGTTCTCATTTTCCTGTCTGGTTGCATGTGATGAACCTCTTCCTAAGATTGGTTTCTTGAAGAAGATATTCACTCCAAAAGCAATATCCAACCTCCTATTCTGTCTGTCCTTGTCCACAGGTCCATCAAAGTGGGTCTGGATGGTCACCAGTTGTGAGTTCTTTAATTCATTGGTGCTCTTATTTTAGTCTCATAAGTTAGTCATGTTTTGTGAGACTTCATGTTGTTTATCTAAGAGTGATGAAGTTGTTCCCTTTTATATGCAGTATGACAATTTAAATGGTTGTTACAAAAGCCTAATTATGCCTGCCTTAGTGTCACAGAGATATGCAGGATGGATATATTCTCACTTATTTTGCTTCTAGATAAATCTCATTCCCATTTCATGTTGACCTGATTCCATGTAGCATATCTCAGAAGAGACAGTCCATTGTTATCTATAGAAGAATTTTCCTGACTATTACAATCTATGCCTTTGAAACCTCCAGTAATCAAAGTTTCTATTTTCTTCTGGTAGCCATTGCCTACTCCCATCAAAGCAAGAGCTCTGTCAGCCTCAGTAAAAGTTAAAGGGGTTGTCAAGGACCATAAATACTATGCTGTTAAAGGGCTTATCCTGACTTGAATGATACATACAAGGTGACCCAAATGAAAGGTGCAGTGTGATAAATAAAACAATTTCATCTTAGAGCAATGGCTTGCTTATTAAACAATTTGCTAACAATATTTCAAGATATGTAGTCTCCCTGCTTCCATGGAAAGTTATAAACTTCTCTAACAAAAGTATGTGTTTTTTTTGTAGCATCCAAGAGGCAGATTGGAAAAACTAAAGACAATAGGTAACTGTCATGTATTTGCTGATGGGAGTGCCCAACTTTCCAGGAAACCTTATCTTATCAGTAATATATCCTGCAAGTTTAGGAAGGGAAAGATAGTCTGGAATTTCAGTAAGGAAAGTTGGACTAGGTTCATGTGTATGAACAGACAAGGGCTGGTTTTTCCAAATAATTGTGCAATCCTGTAAACAAGCACAAAGCACCTATTTTTTCTTTTACCAATCTCCCTTTTGTTAAAGCAGGTGAATATTAGTCAAATAACTAATTTTTACCTGCTTTTACAAAATAATGAACAATGAAAAGAATCTGGGATATAAAAATGTAACTTGTTGGCCCACTGCACATGTGAGGTTATTGCTCATCTGAAAAATGAGAGTCAAAAGACAGACATTTGGAGAATTAAGGAGGCTGCATGGGTGAGTGCTTTCATTTTTGGAAGACTTCCTGACAGATTTAACCCTTTCTGGCCCAGTGAATCCATATTAAACCTGAATTTTATTAGTGCATAGCTGCTCTCATTTCACTCATTGTCCCCCACTTGGACCCATGTGTAGCTTGCCATAGATGTCAATTTATGAGTTGGCAGCACTTGAGCCACTCAGTCAGATTTCAGCTAACTCAATCCTCACTTTCTTCTACTATGCACTAATAAAATTAATGGGTTCATGTGGGCCAGACCTACTGGACCAGAAAGGGTTAATAACTAGTGAATCATCAGAAAGGATTCTCTGTTTGTTGGATTGTTTCATAATTATATTGTTTTCCCCAGGTGTGGTTTTTCAGATGGCCTTGTACATTAATATATTTTTGTATTATTCTATCAAATAGAAAAAGTGGAAATGTGCCTTCTGTATAAAATGTGCCAATATTATTATAGATGGACATAATTCCAATTACATGCATATTTATTTTTCTTATTTTAGCACATTCCTAAAGATGTGCCAAGATTGAAGTGTTAGAATAAAGACCAACAACTTATAAAAGCTTTTCATCCATGATGCTGTAGTATGTTGATGAGAACCTGGCAGTGATATCAGTTGGTTTCCTCCTTGGAAGCCCAGATGATGCAGTCATTTGGAGAGGACCCAAGAAAAATGGTCAGTTAATTTGGTTTTTGCCTATTGCTGTTTGCTGTTTTGTGATTTCATGAGAGATTTACTACTCACAAACTGTGTATCAAGTACTTATGTGCAGGTATTTCAAGTATATGTTAAGTACAGTAATGGTACTGATTAATGAAGTACAAGGTGTTAGGATACAGACATATATCATGCCCCCCCTGCTTAGCACTCATTCAGCCTTTAAAAGAGAGAAAATATTTATATTCTTTTTTTGTTTCTTTCTCTCTTCTCTTACCCTCATTTTCCGTTCATAGCAGGGAATTTATAAATAAAATAAAAATGAAATTCTACCCTGGTCAGTCTCCATTTCTACAGACTTTCACTTTTGTCTACAATCCTTGTAAAAGTGAATCCTTCACATTGACAGCTCTAAATAAAGAAGATTTAAGCAATCTTTTGATGAATAAAGAAAGCAGTGTGTTTAGCAACATGTAGAGCCATTGCATTAGCTATATTTTCTCAAATATGAAATTAAACAGAGCAAAGTTACTTTTTTTTTTACACATCAGGCCAGGGGAAAATTTTATTACAAAGAGGTTTTATTTAATACACCATCTTTAAAGTCAGGACCCACCCATGAACATACTATACATAGCCATTGCCTCACCTGTCAATTTGGTGTTGGTGTAAATGGTATAAATGACAGATTGAACCCATCCCATATGGAAAATGTTACCTGCATGTCCATTTTCCTTTTGACAATATGCACCACTCTGTGGGGCAGGGCTGAAAGTAGCAGTGGTGCCAGACCAGTCTTTTATCACCAACTGCTACTTGACAACCATGCCTCCTTAGACTGCAGTGAGCTCCTGTGGTGCTGCCACCATGCTGTCAACTGATGTTCAAGACCAAGCACATGCTATGTACACCTGCTGACAGGAAGTCACATGACCACATAGCCCCACATTTATGTTACACCATGTCAACCATTACTTATATGGATGGGCCTTGACTTAAACAGGGTGTATACAGGGTATGGCAAAAAAGACAAACTTTTAACCTGTATATTTCTACTTTTATTTTTTTTTTGCTACACCCTGCATATCTTAAAAAAAAAGACTGGAACTACCCATTGTTAAAATAGCAATTATCTATGAAATAGTAATAATAAAGTAATAATCAAGCATTTGCTAAGTAGAATGGAGCTAGGACAGAAATCCACCCAACTATGACTTTTTATTTGAAAATGCATGTCACGTGTCAAGGATGCTAAAATGCCTTTCTCTGAAGGCATCTGACTTTCCTGTTGTTTTCAAGCAGATAGAGTCCCTCTTTTTCACTTGATCGTTCATTAACCCATTTTAAATTGATAAATAACTCCATATCATTGGAAAAATTAAATAAGGATATTTTTTTCAGTGATGTGCAATATATTGTCATCCCAGTTTAGGATAAAAGGCACTAAGAGAAAAGGACGGACTATACCAGCACTTTCAGGCAAAGAGATTGGGAGGTTTTTCTTTGCATAGGTATATCACTACCAACAGGTGAGCAACCTTCACCCACGTCAAGAAACTGAAAAATAGATGATGCATAGGCCACAGCAGCTGTTCATTCAGTTTTCCAGATGGTGCCTCAAGCCTAATATGCTGGAAATTGGTTTAGTTTGACATGCAATTAAATCTACAATTAGTCATTCCTTATGGTGTTATATGAAATGCTCACATGATGTGATTCTTCACACTTTCAATAGGCATGATCAAGCAGTTCCTTCGTGATGTAGACTGGGGAGATACAGAGTACTTGCTTATTGACACTCCTCCTGGGACTTCAGATGAGCACCTGTCCATTGTCCAGTACCTTCTCCCAGCTGGTTTGGATGGGGCCATCATCATCACCACACCACAAGAGGTGGCCCTTCTTGATGTCCGAAAGGAGATCAACTTCTGCCACAAGGTCAACCTCCCAATCCTTGGAGTGGTGGAGAACATGAGCACCTTTGTTTGTCCCAAGTGCCATGTGAGGACTGGATGCATTGCTCAATGATATTATGCATTCATACACAAATGCTGAACTCACCATATTCCATTCTTTGTTGATGATGACTAGAAAGGTTCGGAGATCTTCCCTGCTTTCACAGGGGGAGCTGAGAAGATGACCCAGGAAATGGGGATTCCCTTTCTTGGGAGAATACCTTTGGATCCCATAATTGGGAAGATGTGCGATGAAGGCAGGAGCTTCCTCATACAACACCCTGATTCCCTGGCATCTAAAGCTGCCCTTTCCATCATTGAAAGTGAGTCAGAAAGACCTTTTCCTGTACTATTGATGCAGTCCCACATCCTTTCCTCTCTTCATTGACCTTCCCAGTTTATTTTTCCCTCATTGGCCAGAATCTGCAAATGAATATCTTCAGTTGAATACTAAGATACTCTCAGCATGAAGAGCTATGGTAATTCACTTTTCCAAATTGCTGGTTTCAAATTTTCAAGTACAGTATATGTATGGCACATTCATTGTTTGCAAATAAATTTATCAATGCCCAGTTTTGATCTGACCATATTAACCAAAGCTGATAATCTTAAGCCAGCCTAGATGTTCTTAAAAAAGTGAGGGGGTGTCCAGCAGTATGCCTGATGCCAGCATCTGATTCAATGCAAGTGTCAGCTGAAGGATGAGATTTCTGCTATGGCTCAACTAAAATATAGATTTTTGTTGCATGGAAGAGAGCAGAATTAGTATGAACCTGTAAGTCTTCATTTAGGTTGAATATGCAGTAATTCAGAGGCATGGCTAATATAACTTGACCTAGTTGTTTGCCACAGAGAGAGATTTACTCACACCATAACTTTTTAAATTTTTTTGCTAGGGAGAGACCTGAATTGTGCATTCTTTTCTTAGAGAAGAGATGAGGGAATCTGCCACTGGGTTGTATTCACTTTTTCACACGTTCCCATCATTCTTCCTCTATATTAGCATTAGATTTGAGAGTACAAAAAACATACTGATAGTGCAAATCATGCCATACCATTCACAGATTCTAGTGCTGCTGATATATTGGTACTATGTGTTTAGTTAAACCTCAACAATAAGGATGGTTATTTATCACTTCTGGTACTGTGATGTTACAGCTGACAATACCCACTTCTAAAAAATCACCTGTGTTCCATGCCTTATAAACATGCATGTTTAAGGAGGCCTATTATAGTTGAGCAAGAGCCAAATCTCTTTTTCAAGTCAAGGTGAAAAAGAGATTTGGCCCAACAAGACATTTGGAACGAGACAGTAATTAATTATGTCCTCTCTTCCAATGACAGAGATCCAAAATGCATGCAATCCAGGAAAGGTAATGGGTGAATCTGGCTGATGGCAAGTTCAACCCTGAAAGAAGGCCTATTTGGTGGAAGAAGATGGACAAGATCCATTCCACTAGAAGTTCATTGCCCTTTGAAGAGTCACTACTTTCACATTAGACGATATAGGCTCTGGATCTTTATGTTGCTCATGTATCTGGTGGTTTTGTTGCCAATAAAAGCACTATACATTTGTATCCAGTCTAATTTATTATACTGTCATTCTTGACTGAACCTACAGTATATTAGTCCACTTTTTCTGGATTTTATATAGTTGTCTTAGATCAAGGACTTGCTCAACACTGAAAAATTCATTGCATTTTCTGACTAGATTCATCCTGATGTAAGTTCAAAACACAGTACAATCACACCTTTTTTCAGACTAGATTGACTATAAGTTAGATTTTGAATATACTGAATTATTAGTTCACCTTCATTTCAAGTTTCACAAATGCCTTAACACTTGGGTCAGGGATTCTCTCAATGGCTTCCAGAGCTGTCTTCCCTCCATCTTGATAATAATCGATGAGTTCATTAATAAAAGTAAGCCATACACAATTGACACAGCCAGACATGCAGCAGGTATTTGGAACCTCTGGGGGTGGCCCTCTTCCCAGGATTTCCTCCAACTGGATCTGCTTCCATGGGTCATTACCAGATATAGCTCCTCTGGTGTACAAGTGTCCAACCATATTATTTAGTCGACATGTGAATGTTATTGCAGTATTCCTCTTGCATATATGTTGTCTCCCAGGGTGTCTCACCCTCAGACGAAGGAGCCATCGCATTTTCAGTTCATTCATGGGACATAACCTGTTAACCATACCAAGGAAAGAATATAATGAGTACCACCTATTCAGCTAGGGTGATTGTATAGTATCTATGACTATTCTATAAATGACAAACTTATCCCCATCCCCACCATATTTCACCCATGGACACTATCACTCCCAAGTTTTTAACAACCAGTCTCAGAGAGAACTACAGTGTGTCAACTAAATGCTCCCAACCCAAAAATTCTGGAATTTGACATTTCTGAAAGCAAAAAATTTCAGAAGTTCCCTGTTTCTTCCCCTCTCAATTAGTTCAAGAATCACAGGATTCTGACTATTAGAAGCAAAGTTATGGAGGGATCTGAAAGGGAAGAAATCTTTCATTAAAGTGTTCCAATGGTCATTCATCAACTAGCATGATTTCGCATACAACAGGAAACAGGTGATGAAAAAACAAGTCAACTCCATCTTTTCCATGGGGTTGACTGGAGGTGCCTTAATTAGGGAGGATGTGGAATTCTACTTTTGGGTGGTTAATCAGTTCCAGGTCACTTCTTTGACTGGATATTTCTTTTAATGGCCTTTGTCAGGTGGGTTTCAGGCATTTAAACATTTTAAAATTTAGTTGAAAAAATGCCAAAGAAGTGACATGGAACAGGTTAATCTTTCCCAAATGCTGCTGGATTTGGACCATGTGTAAAATATAGAGGAATTGTTGCCCAGTGGGATTGATACCACAGAAAATATCAGGCATAAAATGAGGTAGGTATTACCTGCATTGCAATTTTTCCTGAATTTTCTCATCTTGCCACATGTAAAAAATTTCACTAAATATCCATGTTCTTTCAGAGATTGCATCTTAAATTTAATAATCCCAAAACCTCATACATGTTTCTTTGTGCATGCAACTAGGTCTTGCAGCTTTTTTTGAATACCATATTAACTAAACAACATTGCCTGCTTAGGTCTTTCCATATCAGCTAACAGCTTCCAAAAGATTTTCCATGTGCATGAATAAACAAGATCATGCAGCATGTCCAGAGTTCTGCCATCTCTTTGGTCTATTACTAGGGGTAAGCATCATGAGCCTGATGAAGACCTTCACAACAAAAGGTGTAGTGATGCCATGTCAAATCTACTTATGAACTCATGAACTTAAGGGGTTATTCTTCAGTACTTCTACCATTTTCAGATTGAATTTGCTCCTCTCCCCCTTCCCAATAGGAGCACATTCATCGATTCCAAGTAGTGATATTTTCTAACTGGGTGGTTTCATGGATCATCTGATAAGTGAATCCTCTGGAAGTAGTGCTTTCTCAGTTTTCTGCTACAAGGGGAATTGGGGCTAAAATTACTTCAATATGAAAAAAAAGTATAAATAAATATCCAAGTGGTACATGTGCAGCAGACTTCCAGCAATAATATGGGGAGAAAGCTGGTGGTCCACTACTTCTGCACTACCTGAGTTTGGTCTTCACTGTTAAGATTCCTTAGTCTTCCACATTTGGAGCCAATCAGACCCTGGACCAGAGACTGGAGTACCCAGTGCTAAAGGGTTTCCCTTCCCTAACACACTTGGAGTTGCACTCGAATAATTCCCAATCTTGGTTCATATCAAGCCCAAGCCCCATGCCACAGGAGGAACTATCAACTGAGCCACTCACCTGCCTCAAATCATGTCTTACAATTGCAAGTCAAATATATAAAATGCGATGCCATTAACATTAGACATATATAAGGCGATCTGAACAAAGACTTTGACGAGTTTGAATCGTAAAGAGAATGTTGGGAACGTTATTGGCCATTTTGTTGACGTTTGAATGGATGCAACGAAGAGAATGATGGTGAGCCTCAGCGATTCAAGTGGGGATGTGAAGGTGGGAATTAACCTGGACCTAGGTCTTGGAAGGTCTATTCAGTGAAAGGGAAAGGAATTATGACCTTTAGTGATTTTGTTACGAATGGGTGAATTATGGATTGCCCATTTCATTCTCCTGTTTGAGGTCACTCAACAATAGGCACAGACCTAACCTAAATTTTAGATTTGAGCTAGTTTAAACACCTGGAGGTCTAACTTTCAGGTCTGTGGTACACTTGCAGTCTCAGATTTACGTCTAGGCCTGGTTTGAGGGAAATTCTACAGAGGAAGCCAAGGGTTGAGGATCGATGGAGACGAAAGCACGTGTTCACGAGGGAATCGCCATGTTTAAAGAGACAGAACGAGCCAATCAGCACTCAGCTGCTAACTTCTATAGGCGTACACAATTATGAAGTCGTCCATTCGCAGCTGTATGGAAATAACCCTTGAGTGGTGGTCTATCGAAATCCTGTGAAGTGTTGAATTCACCCGGAAAGTTAGCGCCTTGCCGCAAATTGATAATACCTAATTCAACTGATCATATCCAAGCGTAGGCTATTTAGGAGCGAGATTACCGATTCTAAATTTTAGCCGCGCCGCCAACTATTTGCAAAATATTTGTGTTCCAGTTGCTCAATATGAAACGCATTTCCTGAATCATTCCTGCTGGCTCCATGTCATCTGCAGAACCGGTAGGTCATTTGCCTCCAGCAGGCCTAAACCTATGAAGCCTGTGCCCATATGTCAGGCCAAATTTGATTGGATGTTAGATACCAACCTTTAGGTGTTTGGGATATGGTTCTCTTCCCACTGCAGGCTGCTTCTGTTTACAGAAGTACATTCCAGTGGCACTGCAGTGTTCCCAGACCACCAATAGTAAAAAGAGCTCGTCAGACAACCCTAATGGGTAAGCTTCCTTAGCCCATAATGAGTGTTTGGTGTTCATAATAGTTTGTTTGAGCTTCATATCTGTAGCTTGAATCTCATTGCTATCACTTCCCTGAATTCTGTCTTAGGTAGAATATTAAGGTCTTTCTCCCAGCACAGTGTCAACATTTTTAAAATGGAACAGGGAGTCTTCATATGAAAGAATTTGAAATCATTCTGTTAAGCAGGAGAATTTATAGTGAAAAAAAATTATGTTTACAGGGTGTCAATAGGCCTGTATCTGTTATTTGTCAGTATGACAACATATATTGTTTGTGGGTTGCTACGACCTCACAGTTATGGCTTTTCAATACCTAGAGGCTTCTTTCTATAATGGCTGATGAAAGCCATATCCTTGGGTGGTATTGCAATTGTGAATTTAGATTGGATGGTTTCATCTGCAAACCACAAAGGGCAGGAATATCTCATGACTGCCTCAATTAAAATTCAGAAGAGTACTCCAACATAATCCCCACTATTCCATCAGGAGAATGACCTTTTTCTGATGAGAGTTGCATTAAAGATCATGCATCCTTTCTACTTAGTGAGCATAACTTAAGTATCAGCATCAATACTATCTTTCACATGGTAATGAACAGTTTATACTAATGCTTGAAAGCATGCATTATTGAAAATTTATTGGAAAGAGCCAAGACTCAGGCCCTGGCTAAGTTGTTTCTCTCATATAGCAATGAGCTGTATTGCATGTTTGAAGCCAGGTTTCTTGCAGAAATCTGAATAGCCTGTAAGTCTGCATCATGCTTTGCAGAACTTTGACAAATTCAAATGAGATCTAACCATTCCACTAGAATCACGACGGTAAAGTCATATTTCAGCTACTGGGATAGTAATGCAATGAAGTCTGAGGAAGTGAACTGTATCCTGACAGACTTTTTTTTCATACATATGATTCTTGAAAACTTTGAGCTTCCTCATTTGTTCTTTTTAGTGCATATGTATGTTATGTTGTGTTTAGGTTGGAAGTACTATATTTGATTTAACCCAGCACCTTTATTTTGATCTGAGTTGGTTGTCCTGTTGTGTTTTGCATGAATAAAGTAGAAATTTGTGTTCCTAATGCTCTTAATTTTCTTTTGAGTGTTTTTGAAATACCTTTCTGCTTTCCACTGTATATATTCTTTCATCCAATGAGGGAAGAGAGCCCTACATGTCAAATTTTGTCAAGACAATGATCCCTCCCGGCCAGTGAACTCTGAATACTGGCATTCCTCTCCTCTCTCCTGAATCAGTAGATGATTGCATCAAGATTGAGCTTTCCATTGGTTTTTTGCACTCCTGAGATTTCCCTTTGATTTATATTTGGGTTTAGCCTGCATAAATTCGAGGAGGTTTCCATCTATTTTGAGACATGATCCTTAGCTCTACTTCTCCACATCATGTAGAGTGGCATTATCAATGAACTGAACTAGAGGGAATAGATTGAAGCTGTCCACTGTTTTAATGTCACATTTTCACATATTGTTGGTGGCTGATTCTTTACAGGCCTACTTCCGAAATGGATGTGTGAGGCAACATGTATGTTGCCTCCCTCGCTAAAGTTTAATTCTATCCCTGACCCACAATAGCCTAGGGAGAGAATGAATCCAATGCCCAGTATATTAACAAAGTGCGCTTTTAGATGATTTTGAGTCGTCTGAATTAATTGCTCTGTTGAGGAGGATTTTCTTTTTTCGCCGAAATGCTTCTGATTGCATTGTCATTGACGCTGAAGGAAGCATCAACACATAAGATGCACATTATAATGCCTGAGTCAGAATGGACGAAATGACTTTTTCTTTGTGTTCTCCTTGGGAATCATAGCCTTTGCATTTTCTGAGTTCAGAGAGTTCTCACGACCTGGCTTAACACGGGTATGCTTGTTATTCATGAGAGTTTACAATGGTAGAAATTCGATAATACCAGTAACCCATCTGGTATGTAGGAAGAGATTCGTACGATCCGACCCTGTGACCTCTCTACCGCTTTTTCATTGATTTTCTCCCTGGCTTCTACTACTTGATGCTTCCGGGAAAAGGCTGACGATCTCAACGCCAAAAATCTGCTTTCCCACGAGATTGATGAAGTGAAAAGAAGAGCTCAGGGAATGGGATCAGTCATAGAAGCGTGAACTAATCGTCTCCTCACGTGTAGGGATTGAGATCAAGGGAATGCGGATCCCTTTTATCTCGGCGGTTGCCTAGCAACTGTTCTCAGCCATACGAGGGTATATCCCTTCCAAGCCGCAGAGTACCCCCCGATGTTAAGGTACAGAGAATGGCTGGTTTATGGTTCATGCAAAGGGCTTTTTCTCTCTCCCCCAAGTCATGCAATCCTACTCGGCTTTCGTGAATCATTCATTTCCTGCGGCGACGGTTCGATTGGAGATTGAAAGAGGTACGGATATGATGGGCAGATGACGCTGATATTTGTACTGATGTTGGCGTGGGAATTACCAAGTTGGGGGGAATTTGCCGCGGCGTGCACTCGCAAATTTTGATTCGTCCAGGATTTTCCACCTGCATTTTGTTTCTTAGAGATGAGAAGTCCTCAACGCGACTATGCACAAAGCAGACTAGCCCTTTCACCTGCCGTTTCATGACACGGCATGTCTTCATTAGGAATGCTACTTCATGAGATCCCCTTAGTTTTTTCCTGTCCGATTTTTGAGACGGAGTTAACGACGCTTTGACGTCGAACCGCTTTCATGAATTGGCAGAAATTGCAGAATACTACCTCTTTTCCAAGAATCCTCTCCGCTGTATAAAGAGTTCAGGAAATGTTTAATGAAGGGACTCAGCGAGAGTAAGTTGGGGGTGAGACCCTTCTTGAGTACTCTATCAGCTTTCACATCTGCTAATGAAGGTACCAATGATTAAAACTGCTCCTGCCCACTTGCTCATTCATTAGGTTTTTTTGGCGCCGAGCCTTTTTCCTTGTCTGAAAGCCTGGGTTTCTCCAAGCCCTGATAAGTCCAGAAATGGGGCCATCCCATCTTCTCTCGTCTAGTACTTCCTGTAATTATAAGACACGGAAAATCTATGAGTAATGGTTCGAGTTTATCTCTGTCACATGAGCCTCATCCCTTCTTCTCCCTGAGGATTCCGGAACAATTTCCATTCCATCCCTTTAAATGAAAGTATCTCTATGCCTTTCCTTTCGTTACAAGGGCGCTGGGATATTGAATTTCCTCCATTTCCCATCCCTGGCTCAAAAATGTTCCGAGTGTGCAATCGCTCTTATGCCTTTGATCGCAAGGATCGATCAATGAAAGGTCCGGTCTGCGTTTCCAATCCGGCCAGAGTTGATTGATGAAGGTCTGATATATATATCCGGTAATAATGTGTCTCGGTGGGATAATTGCAAGGGAACTGTGCCAAAATCCCCGTTTCTATCAGTGCACCGAAGGGTGGAGGATCCGAAACCAATCTCTGGTCTTTGTTTTCTTTATCGCCTTCTCCCTCCTCCCCCTACCCCGTTTATGCTATCATCCTCTCTTCTCTTATATATATATACTGTACATGTATAAAGCAAAGATGTTTGCCCTTCCAAAACAACCCGGTCAGAACGACCGAGGCACTGAAAACGAAGACAGCCATGGCCACATAGGCACTTTGCAGGAGAACGATTTTTAAACCAACCAATAAAGGCCACGGTCAGTGTATAGGCCAAAATACTGCAACGACGCAAAGAAGATTTTATAAAAGTGAGCGGTAGCCAAGAATGTCTTATGGGGTGACAAGGCGTCAGAGTCTCGTCTTGGGCATGATCCTTATCATCCACTTGTAGTGCAGAAAGACTTTAGACTTTTCTCGACATCATACCGAAGGTTTTTCACTGCTGAAGAAGACAGTATCTGCCTCAACAGCACGAAAAAGGTTCAGTAGCTTAAGTGTTCCGTGGAAGTAGACGACTGCTAGGGTCAGTCATTGGTTTTCCCAAGTGTGGAGGTTCAAACCTGAAAGGCCTTACCGCATCCATAGACACTGAATGAAGAGAGATTGGTAAAGAGAATAGCTAATTCACTAGGATTTGGTTCGATTGTGCTGTAATCTGAACTTGAAACAAAAAGTAGGTTTAGGGTTGTTGAACATCTTATCACGATTAACAGCCGGTAGGTTCGGTAGCAGGATATCCAAATCGTTAATTTTTTAAAACAAAAATGTATACTCAATGCATCGCACTCTAGGTAGAGCATACGGAAACGGAAAACATGGAGTCGTGTGATGCGCGAAAATCTGCTCTGGAGTATCATCCTTTTTTATTTTTCTCTGTTTACCCCCTCTTGTGTGAGGGCTGTGGAGACAAATACTGCCTTAAGTAGCGAAAAACCCAAGTGTGGAGATGTCGATACATATACAAGACCCAATCAAAAAGTTCGTGGAATTACTTTTTTTTGCCTGGAAACGCGTACCTTCCACTCCAAGAAGCCATGGTCCCATTCGACGTTGTCCCCTATGAGTCTGCGCACTTACTCCAGAGGGTGTAAAGTTGTTGTGTGTACGTCTACAATTCGTCGTTTTGAAGGGTCTGCAGCACACTAGGCATGGGATTCATGACTGCGTTCCGATCGGTAAATTTGCGTCTCTTCAATATGGAATTGAACCACTAGAAGAGGGAACAGTGATAGGTTGCCAAGTCCATTGAATAGGGCGGATGGTTGATGGTGGTAATTACGTGGCATGCCAAAAGGTTGAATACAACGATAACGCATGCGTAAGCGTATTGTTCTGCTGGATTTTTTTCGGTAATCACTCTTTCCTTTTTACTTTTTTTTAGCGTGCCGCTTAATCACTGCCAACAGCCAGCCAGCCTTTTCACTGGACTTGGCATCTTTAGACTATATCTTATTTCCGTAACTCACTTCTACGTCGAAGAGGCGCAAAATTTGCCGATCGGGATGCAATCATGAGTCCCATGCTGAGTGAGCTGCAGATGCCATAACCTTTTCAGACCTGAATTAAGGCCACTATCGGAATAATATACGTTTTTTTTGCATTTTTGAGCTATTTTCCTATTCTACTTACAAAATTGTATGTTCTACTGTATATATCGTTTTTATATTTTGTATAAATTTACCATGTCTTGCCATATATTGTATATTATACATGCAATTGCATAACTTGATTACAAAACTGATTGGTAAGGGAAGGCCTCCGACGCAATTGAGTCAGGCATAATTAAGTCCATTGTAGTGTAATATGGGGCGCAAAGTCACGAGAATCCCAAGAAATTACCATAGAAACAATGAAAATACAATGTCCACTGGAGTGGACGCGAGGTCTGAAAGGGTTAAAGGACGGACTGCAGACGTGCAAGCAACAACTGTATACCCGCTGGAAGAAGTGCATTAATTCGCAGAGGCAACGTTGGAGGGGACCATGTCATCTTGGAGTAGAAGGTATGGGTGGGCGTCCTGACAGTAAATGAAAATAACGTCCTTTTTGATAGGTACTCGTATATTTACATACGTGAGTCTTCAGAAAGTTCCCGTCACCCCTCAACAAAACGCAAGGTATGAAATTCAGAGATTTATTATAATGGAAACCTCCAATATATACCCCCATTTGTCTAATAACCAGATTCCAGCGATATGACGGCTAATTAATTCCTTTAGCCAGGTCCTTGTGAACCTCCTTAGTTCATGTGGCCGCCAGGGCCTCTTCAATTTCTTGCACGTCACCGTAGCGACGACCACGCATCGATTCCTGCAAAACCGGGAACAAATCAGAGTCTGGGAGACTCATATCAAGTGACTTACAGGTGTTGGTCCACTACCAGGTTAGTCAGTTAATAGGGTACCATAAGATGTGCTGTTAGTATGAGTAGTAGTGAAGTTTGTGCGCTAATTTGAGACCAGGAAAAAGCACCCTGAGTTGCTTGTAATGACTCATCTTCCATGACAATACTGTCCCGTAGAGCCAACATTGTAGTGTCAAGTTTTGGAGAATCGTGAGTGGGAAGTTCGACCCTAGCACCTGTAACTCACCTGAAATGAGTCTCCCCGACCTGTTCTCGATTTTGAAGAAATCGATGCATGATCGTGACTATGGTGACCTGCAAGAACTTAGAGGCTCTGACCGCATGAACGAAAGAAGGTCCACAAGAAGGACCTGGCTAAAGGAATTAAATAGCCATCACATCGCTGGGATTTGATTATCAGACAGATGGGAGAATATATTGAAAGTTTCTGTTATAAGCCCCTGAATGAGATTCAGTACCTTGGATTTTATTGAGGGGAGTCGGGAACTCTTCTGAAGATCCACGTATGCAGTATATTTGGAGTTTTTCTTGATGCCTACTCAGGAGCTGCTCCTCGTCTCTCGTTCTTTTGGAGTTCATAACGAGGGTTCGGCTTCGTGAAATCTCCAGGAATGGCAGCGTATGGGTAATCAATCCTCAGAAATAGGCATCCTCAGCCTTTTCATTGCATGAGAGCTAGAGTATGTTAGCTATAACCATGGGACGCCTGTGTTGAATTGCCCCCACAATGTATCGATCAATGACGTGGTACTGTACTTGGGTTGTCCTACGCCATGTTTGCTGAAAGTGAAAGGAAAAAGGAAAACCTTTTACTCTCTCATCCCACAGTATGACCTATATGGGTAAAGCTTATAACAACGTAGTGAGACGAATAACCCTTTCCGTGGAGGAGGAAGGGAGAAATTCATTACATTGCCTGATTCACCTTAGGTGGGTGAATCAGGCAATATAATGACTTGTTGAGTTACGCCCCCCCCCGGTCGACATCGAAAGCACCGTT